>VWZG01004145.1:240102-252085 GCA_013396735.1 Grallaria varia | reverse complement strand
CCGGCGGAGCCGAGCCGAGCCGCCGCCTCCTTCCGCGGGGCTCGGGGGCCGGGAGAGGAAAGGGAGGTTCTGCCGCGTCCCCTCCTCTGCTCGCTCCGCCCGGGGCCGGCGGCGGGGAGCGGGGGCGGCTCTCGGTGTCTCGGTGTTTCGGTGTCTCGGAGCCCGCCGCCGCCCGCCGCGGAGCCGCTGCCCGCGGAGCCGCCCGCCGGCCCCTTCCCCGCGCCACCCGCCGCCATGGCCCTCCGCAACGACCTGGGCTCCAACATCAGCGTCCTCAAGACGCTCAACCTGCGGTTCCGTTGCTTCCTCGCCAAGGTCCACGAGCTGGAGCGGCGCAACCGGCAGCTGGAGAAGCAGCTGCAGCAGGCGCTGGAGGAGGGGGCGGGCGGGCGCGGCCGCGGCCCTCCGCGCCGGGACCAGGCGGTGCAGACCGGCTTCGTGGGTCCCATCCGCACCCTGGGGCTGGGGCTGGGGACGGCCCGGGCGCTGGGGTCTCCCGGCTGCCGCGCCGGCGCCCCCGCCCAGCCCTCCGCCGCCTTCTCGGCCGGCTCCCGCTTCATGCCCGGCACCATCTGGTCCTTCTCGCAAGCCCGGCGGCTCGGCCCGGGGCCCGAGACCACCCTGGTGCAGGGGCCGGGGGTCTCCTGGGTCCACCCCGACGGCGTGGGCGTGCAGATCGACACCATCACGCCGGAGATCCGCGCCCTCTACAATGTGCTGGCCAAGGTGAAGAGGGAGCGCGACGAGTACAAACGCAGGTGAGTGAGGAGGGGCGGCGGGAGCCAGGGGCTCCACAGCATCCCCCGAGGGGCTCCACAGCATCCCCCGAGGGGCTCCACAGCATCCCCCGAAAGCTCCAGCAGCATCCCCCGAGGGGCTCCACAGCATCCCCCGAGGGGCTCCACAGCATCCCCCGAGGGGCTCCACAGCATCTCCCGAGGGGCTCCACAGCATCCCCCGAAAGCTCCAGCAGCATCCCCCGAGGGGCTCCACAGCATCCCCCGAGGGGCTCCACAGCATCTCCCGAGGGGCTCCACAGCATCCCCCGAGGGGCTCCACAGCATCCCCCGAGGGGCTTCATAGCACCCCCCGAGGGACCGAAACCATGGCCGGGGAGGCTGCGGGGCTCTGCCCGGTGGGCGCTGTGCGGGAGGAGCAGGGAGGGAAGGAGAGAACCCTCTCCAGGCTGTGCAGGAGCGCGGGCTCCACGCAGCGCGAGATGGGGTTGCAAGGCAAAAAAATGTGAACCCCTAAAAGCATCTGTCTGTGCCTGGGTCTCCTCACTTGGCTTCTTGTGTGTGAACCCTCTCGGGATGCTCGTTGAGCCTTTTTAACATCTTATCAACCCGGCATGAAGGACTAGGAATGTCTTTCCAAGCAGGGAAGGAATAACATGACTCCAGGAGATGTGTTGTCAAGGGGAGGGGATCTGGAAACAATGGGGAAGGAGGAGCAGCCAGAAAGTAGGTGAAGGAAGGTGGGCATGCTGCAGTGAGCGGGTTTAGGTTGAAAAAGGCTGCTGGGAAGAGGAGAGTTCTCTGGCTACATAGGAGGGTGTGAAGAAGCCCCTCAGCAGGGTGGCTGTCTCACTCATGCCCTTTCCCTCCCCGGTTCTCTCTGGCCTTTCCAGCAGAGAGCTGTGCTAGAGCACCCCACTCCTCGGGGGCTTTCCTCCCGACCCAAAATAGCTGTGGCTTGGCATGTGCGTTGGAGAAGGGTGAAGCAGAATGCAAAGCTAATCTCTTGGCCGGTTCTTCTTTCCTGTGCAGGGTGGCTGCTGCTCTCACATCGCGCCGGCTGTGCTTTTGTTTCAGGCCAGTTTCTGAGGCCGTTCCCAGATCCGCACGTAGGATGAGATCAGGCAGGGGCTGGCGTCGCTGGGTCAGGGCACGGGGCTGGGTGAGAGCGTCACTGGTGACTGACACTGCCTGAGAGACTGATTTTTTTTTTCAGAAGTCATGTTACGATGCTTTAGAACCAGTTAAAAGTAACTGATTCTGCACCCCACTACCCATGGAGCTGTGCTGCTGCCCGGTTCTGCACAGCAGTGGGCTCCAGTGCCAGGATCAAGGCTGGGGATCCAAGATGACACCTTATGCTTTTGGCTTTATAAGGCTTTGGCTGAGCAAACTTGCCTGTCAGATGCTCTGAAAGCACTGAGCAAGGCACATGGAGAGGAAGCGTTGGCATCTCTTCTTTGCCATCGATTGCTGTGTGTACCTAAGGCTTTTTATTTTTAAGCCGAGGATTGGGCTCCTTCTCCAGGGGCGAGCAGCGCTCCTTGCCTTGCATTTTCAGATCAGACAGTGGGGAGCTGGATTCACCTTTTTGGCCCAGAGAGCTTGAGCTGCAAAGCTGGTCAGCCAGAGAGAAACAGGTTGGGTTTATTGGTGCTGCTGAAGCTTCGGGAGAATGGAGAGCTTTTTGGGGTTGTCGTGCTCTGGAAAGTGGGCTTTGGGGAAGGCTACAGAGAGGGTGACAGAGGGACTGCTGAGGGTGAGCAGAGAGGGCACCACAAGCTGCTGTGAGCCAGTGTTATCGGTGAGATCTATTTTTGGAGTGTGTTACCAGGAGCTGGGGGAAAGCAGACCCAACCCCCAGATCCTATCCAGCACTGGGAACTTTCTGATGAGTACAGCCAGGTCCTAAACAGGGGAATGGGGCAGGAGGATCACATTTCCACACACTTCTCCATGCTGAGGGTTGACACCAACATCCCCAGGGAGCTGCCATGGTGGGCTGTGCTCTGCCATGGGGAAAATGCAGCTGGCGTCATGCCTTTGCCACCTGCCTGGGAGCGGATGGAAGAGACTGTATTAACACAGGACTTCCCGGTCCTCTGATCCATGGCTTGGGTGCTTGAGCTTGTGCTTTCTTCAGGGCAGCATTGCTGCTGTGCACCCCACAGCACTTGGAGCAGTGCAGCAGGAGCTTCTCTCTGGATACGCAGGGCTTGAAATTCAAGTCAGGGATCTAGGAGGGATGTGGGGGCTACAGGGAGGGATGAGAATATATGCAGCAGCAGGAGAGAACCTTGCTGGAGCTGCACTTGGGAGGAGCAGACTCAGGCTGGGTGGCCTGGAGAGGGGCAAAGGGTGCCTGTGAGTGTCATACAGACCTGCTAAGCACTGCAGATCTGGGAGTCTCATCAGGTTTTTGCTGTCTCCTACCTCTGTATTTACAAGTAGTTTTTATCTTGGAAGTTGCAGAGACAAACTGGAGGGGTGGGGGCAGTAGTGTTATGACACAGTGTGTTAGAGTCACAGAATGGTTTGGGTTGGAAAGGACCTGTAAGGATTACCTAGTCCAACCCCCCTGCTGAGGGGTTTCACTAGATCAGGTTGCTCAAAGTCCTGACCTTGAACATTTCCAGTGATGAAGCATCCACAGCTTCTCTGGGCACCCTGCTCCGGTGTCTCACCACCATCATAAAAAAATTGATCCTAATCAATGTCCAGTCTAAAACTGTCTTCTTTCAGCTTAAAACCATTGCACCTTGTCCTGTCACTGCAGGCCCTGGTAAAAAGTTTCTCTCCATTGTTACTGTAAGCCCCCTTGTTTATTAAAAGGTCTCAAGAATGTCTGTTGTTGTTTTAATTGTTTTCCAAGGAGGTGTGCCAGGCTACAAAGCCTTCCAGGTGAAGCTCAAACCTAGGTCAGACATGGCAAGAGGGGGATTGTTCAACTTCAAGCCCTGAGCAGCCCAAAGCACTGGTGTGCACTGACCATGCATAGGGTAAGGCACCCCAGTGCCTCTTACAGTGAACGGGATCTTTAAAGATGGGAGAGTTGTTTATATTGCTAAGTGAACTTGTTGAGGGGACACACCTGGTGGGGATGGAGGGGATGGAGGGACAGCGCTGCATCTTTTCATATCCCTGGCTTTGGGAGGGCTGTCCCATAGCTGGCAAGGAGATGGTCAGGTCTGCCTGCTGCTGGGGTCCCTCTGCCCTCACTGCCTTCAGCTGTGTTTCAGCCTTTGGGCATGTTGTTGCTTTGCAGTGGTGTAGGAAGGACCCATGTCTCCCCTTGGGGTGCGCTGGTGGCCGTGGGGTGGTGTGGGGCAGCCTTGCTTCCAGCTGGCAGTGACCTGGCACAGCTGCTGGCCGCGCTGGGCTGCGGGTGCAGTGCTGCAGGCTGGTTATTATTAGGAGTGGTGCATTGCAGGAGGGAGTCAGGAAGAAGGAGCCAGGCAGAAGATGAGAGGGAGAGAGCTTCGTAGTGGATGGGTGCACAGATTCGTCTCTTGTGGGGTGAATTGCTGTTTCCTTCTGCCTTTAAATTGTTTATCTGATCTGCACTCATCTTCCATAGCATTGGTATGAAATGAACTCTTAGCAGGATTTGCAGCTGTGCTTTACTTCCCCAGTGAGTCTGCGATATATAGAGATTTGGAGGGAGGCGGGGACCAAAAAAGAGGAAGTGCCTCTCAGAGAAAGATGCTGCAAATTTTTTCTTGTGGTGGAAGGCATTTTTGTCCCTGGGGAGGGAGGCCTTGTTTGAGCAGCTCCCATATAAGGGCAATTCTATCTTTGAACTTTCTCCTTTCTTTTCCCTTCATCTCTCTCTTCCCCAGAGGGGTGGGCACCCCCTTTGATTCCCCTTCTGGAGCTGTGGTATGGATCCAACACCAGCACGAGGAGTGCACGCTTTGTCCTTGTTTGAGTAAGGAGCAGCGTTGGTAGCTTTAAGACTTCAGAAATTCGTTCTCCCACGTTGTCAGATTGTTCAGATACCCTGAGATAACAAGTGTGAGGATTTTTCATATGCTTTCTGATCTCCTAGAACTTAGGATTTATTGTTCAAACTTGGTGTGAGTAAGTGAGAAGAGAGATTTTTCACATCCTCATGCAGTCACAATGTCTGTGTTGGTGCCTGCAAGCATTAAATAGAAACCAGAGGTCACAGCACCAGGAAGGGCCCAGCTCTGGTTGCTTTCCCAGAGTAATCTTGCTTTCTCGACAAAGTCTGGCTCTCCAGGAAGAGCCAGGAGCCGGATAAGAATGCAGCAGCCCTCCCCATGCCACACTGCAGTGCATGCCAACCCACCTGCTCTGTAGGATAGTCATTTAGCAAAGAGCAGTACAGCTCAATGGCCTCCCAACAGACTGTGGTCTGGGCCAACACTGCAGCATGACCCGAGAGGACGATCTCATGCAGTGAAATATAATATAATAATTGCTAGGGGATGTGTCTTTGTATAGCAAGGCCGGGTGCTTTGCAGCTCAGCAAAGCTGAGGGCTTAATGTGGTACCCACCAGCCAGCCTGGCATAAACTGGGACAGTCTATCCTGCTTCCTTGTAGGATGAAACAGCATTCTTTTATCCAGCCTGTTACGCAGCAGCAGAGCCAAGGAGGCTCATGTCCCTGCCTGGGCAGCATGTCCCTGCACAGGGCAGCCCTCTGCATCAGCAGAGCCAGAAGAGTGGCTCTTTGTGTTGATGCACGTCATGGTCCCTCACACTGTGAGGTGGTTTGGTGTCAAGATTGGGTTTTGTGCTTCTGGACAGCCTGAACTGCAGCACTGCAGACACACAAACGTGATCACGGAAATGATTCACATGGGGGCAACTCTGCAATATCTGCAAACCCATTGTGGAGTGTTGGAGCTGAACCTAACGTGACCCAGGGCTGAGAGACTTGGGAGTGGATGGAGAGGCCAGTGGGCTGCGTCATCCCATGGGCCAGGCCCAGTGTGGCAGGGTGTGCAGTGCAGCTGCCATGCAGAGTCTGTGGTTGGTGTCCCCAGCTCCCTGCATTGCAGGGCGGGCAGCTGTGGTGGGGCAGGGTTTGTGGCCGGGGGGAGCTGATGGGCTTGGCAGCTGCCGTTGCCTGAAAACAAGAGGCTATGCATTCCTGGGCATGTTCTGCTTCCCACCCTAGTGCCGTCATCCCCCCCTCTCAGATAGCATTGGGGTGAGCAGCTGCCGCTCCGGCCTCCCTCTCTGGCAGCCAGCAAGGGGAGTCTGATGGGATCTGACCAGCATGTTTGTCTCCCTAGATGGGAAGAGGAGTATACGGTGCGTGTCCAGCTTCAGGACCGGGTGACTGAGCTGCAGGAGGTGAGCATCACTGTCCCCTCTTCCCCTGCACCCCAGCTGCCCCACACTGACACTGATTTGCATGTCTCCCTCTGCCTGGGACAGGAAGCCCAGGAGGCTGAAGCTTGCCAGGAAGAGCTGGCCATGAAGGTGGAGCAGCTCAAGGCAGAGCTTGTTGTCTTCAAGGGACTGATGAGCAATGTGAGTCCCTAACCCCTCTCTGACCTCGCAGCTTGTCCTACCTGAGCAGTGGGACTATGTAGAAAAGCAGTTCCTTGGTGGGGCACATCTGGCATAGAAGTGGCTTGGCAGGGTTGGTTTGGGGTGCAGTGAGCAAAGTGGGGATGTGGATGCAGTCCTGCATGAGGGGTACTGATTGTCATTTGCCTTGCCTAATATTCCCGCTTTGTCCCCTTCCTGTGGTGCTGTGGGTCCAGAACATCACAGAGCTGGACACAAAGATCCAGGAGAAGGCCATGAAGGTGGACATGGACATCTGCCGGCGCATCGACATCACTGCCAAGCTGTGCGATGTGGCACAGCAGCGTAACTGCGAGGACATGATCAAGATGTTTCAGGTGAGAAGCACCTGCTGCTGCTCCAGCCTCAGCTACCAGCTGTGGGGAGGAGAGTTCCCAAAGGAGGTAGAAGCGACAACACCAACCCCCTGCTAGGGGAGACGCTTGGTCACCCTCACCCTCGCTCCTTGCAGTCCCTTACTTTCTGTCTCTCTCGGGAGGACCAGGCAAAAGGGCACAGAGAGGAGGTGGAAAGCTCCAAATGTTGCTTTGTGGGCATCAAGAGTCCCCTCAGCCTCTTGCTGACCTCTTGTGTTGGGCCCGGGGACCCCACAGTGGTAGGGAAACAGATGCAGGAAGGAGACAAGTTGCTCGAGCGTCTGTCTCTAATTCCATCTCTCTCCTTCCCCTTCCCCTCTTCGTCATCTTCTCTCTGTCTCTCTTCTCTGTCTCTGTCTCTTTTCTCTTTCTGGATGTTGCTGCCTTTCTGTCTCGCTCTTTGTCCTTACAGAAGCAACTGGTTAGTTTCATTCGGTTGGGAAATTTTACAAATTTTAAACTTTAAATAAGGTTGGACCGTATATATTGACATATTTCACCTTTTTCAGACTCTGTCTCTTTTTTCCTGTTTCTGTCACTGTGTTTCTCTGTTTCTGGACTGGGGTGGTGGGTGATTTTGAGTTTTTCTGCAGTAAAAGCACATTTTTTTTCCTCATCAGATTCATAGAGTCCATCTTTAGTTGCTTAGTTTTAATTTTAAAAAATGCTAAAACCATGTTTTATCCATTGCATCCATCTTTAACTTGATCATAATGAGCCCATCTCTCTCTCTCTCTCTCTTTTCTTCCTTCCTTTCTTTCTCTCTCTCTCTTTCCCTGCCTTTCTGTCCCTCCACCATTCCTTTCCCCTCCATCTCCTCCCAACTACCTGCTCCTGACCTCGGACCCGGCTTCGTTTCTGTAGTCTCTGCACTTGTCTCCCGTTAAGGTCCCAGCCTCGGTGGGGCGGAAGCGGGAGCGCAAGCAGGTCAGCGATGAAGACACCTCGCTGTCAGAGAGTGATGCCTTCCGAAAACCTGAAGAGGAAGAGGAGGACGAGACCACGGCCATGAGTATCAATGAGGAAATGCAGAGGATGCTGAACCAGCTGTGAGTGTGGCTGCTGCGCACCTCTGCTGATGCCATCGGGCCAGGTTCCAGCACCAGGCTCCCTGCTGGTGCCTGGGATGGGGAGGGCAGGGGTGGTCTGCAGCTCCCCTTCCCAGGTGAGGGCAAGATGGGAGGTGCTGCTGCAGAGTATGTACAGCGTGTTCTCTGTGGCACGGTGGGACCGACCTCACCTGGGAACCTGACTCCACATGTGCTGTAGGTGGGAGCTGGTCAAGCTCCCCTTCTCTCGCCCCCCTTGTCACTTTTTGGGAGTCCCTGCCTGAATTTTCCGGAGCTCCTTACCATATAGCCAGCCCCTTCCCCATCAGCTGTTGGGTTTGGGCAGACTGGAATTCACCCTGGGCAGAATTCCAAGAGCTGCAGCGCTGCCTGTGAGCAGGAGCAAGGCTTTGGCACTGATGCAGCCCCTGCCTGCTGTGGCTTTCCTGCTGGGTTCTGATGTGCTGTTCCCTTGCCCCCAGGAGGGAGTATGACTTTGAGGATGACTGTGACAGCCTCACATGGGAGGAGACAGAAGAAACACTACTCCTCTGGGAGGACTTCTCCGGATACGCCATTGCAGCTGCAGAGGTGCAGGGGGAGGTAACAGTGGTGTCAGGTCCCCTTGGGGATCCAGCCTTGGGTTGGGACACCCGGTCCTGCCTGAGCCTGGGAAGATGCTCCCTCAAAGACCAGACTTCAGCTCGTCTATGCCTTTGCAGGCCTGTACAGATGCTTTCCCACCCTTTCTAAAGGAATACATTGCTGCATCCTTGTTGAGGTCTTCTTGTTAGAGACACACCAGGGACCTGTAGCCTGAAGGATGTGCTGAGGGCATGGTCCACACACATGGGAGAGCTACAGTCCTCCCAGAAGAGAAGGCCTCCTCTGACTGGGCTGGTCTCTGGTGATCCCTTGATCCTGTTCTCTAGCCCACCTGCCCACTGTGCAGCAAAACTGCCCAAACAGAGGCCTCAATGTCTGGCCAAAGCCCTTGTCATCCCATGTCTTTGGCTTCCACCAGTCACCTGGGGATGTTTAGTGCTTGGGAATGGTGTGTGCTCTCCAAAGCTTCTGTGCATTGTTGGATTTGTTCTGGATTTGTTCTGGCTTGATGTGCTCACTGCCCAGTGTGACAAGTCCTGGGTCTGTCAATTCCATGTTGACTCATGCCTTATTTGTACGACACTGTGCATGTTTCTTCCTCTTTTCCCCGTGTTGCCAGTTCTTTCTCTGATTTCTTTCTCTCTTGCCCTTGGTTCCTCATGTTGGGTGCCTCTCTGCCTCTAAAAATGCCGTCTGCTCTCCTCAGCAGCAAGACGACAGCCTGGAGAAGGTGATCAAGGACACGGAGTCACTGTTCAAGAGCCGTGAGAAGGAGTACCAGGAAACCATCGACCAAATAGAGGTGGGAGAAGGAGGAAGTGGGAAAGGCATGGCACAGAAGGGTGTAAAATAGGGGAGGAGATCCCTGGGCGAGGGAGACACAATGCTGGAGCAGGTTGTTGTTAAAGGGGCAGCCCTGCACTGCACTGTGGCCCGGGCTCATCTCTGCACCATTTCCCTTGTGCAGCTGGAACTGGCCACAGCCAAGAATGACATGAACCGGCACCTTCACGAGTACATGGAAATGTGCAGCATGAAACGAGGCTTGGACGTGCAGATGGAGACTTGCCGGCGGCTCATTACCCAGTCAGGGGACAGGTGAACTTAGCAGGAGGGACGGGATATCCATGCTTTGGGCAAGATCTCAAGCCAGGGCGGTGGTGAGTGGGAGCTGAAGGACAGGGTAGTACTCCTGCCCTGCCCTGATGTGGCATGGAGAGAGGGCAGTTCCCAGAGGCTGTCGGACTCCTGGTGACCAACCTCCACACAGGTCACGGTGCCAGCTCTGCAGAAGGTGGGCAGCACACAGGAGTCAGTTTTGACAGGTGTAGCCAGACACTCCTGATGGAGAGAGGTGCTGCCATTGTGCAGGAATGTCCTATAAGTCCCCAAAGGCCTGTGGAGCCAGGGTGGGTCGAGGCTGGGAAGCTCTGTGCTGGGCTTTCACAGACTCCTAGCCTTACATGCCTTGTCATGGTCCTGCTCTGGACAGGCACCTCCAGTATCTCCCCCAGCTCTGCTTTATGCTCTTGACCTCTTGGTTGGTGTCCTTTGGAACACCCTCCATAGCCCCCACGATTCCCACAAACTCACACGTCCTCCAGGGGAGCAAGAGGGGCACCTCAGCTTTTCTCCTCCTTGCTGTGGTGCCCCCTGCCCACAATGAACTGGGTCCTTTCCCTCCCCCTGTGCAATGCTGTGACTGCTGGCCTTTACTCTCCCCTGCAGAAAGTCTCCTGCCTTCACCCCGACCTCCAACAGCGAGTCGGCCCCGACTGAGGAGAGTGAGGAATCTGACCGTGATCCACCCAGTGACGCTTCCATCAGATAATGAGGGGAGGCCCTGTTCCCTCGGACCCCCCTCCTGGCACGGGGGTGCCTGAGTTGTGCCTGAGAGAGACTGTCAGGGACGTGGAACCACTGGTAAACGTCTGTCACCCAGGCTCACTCCCGTTTTGGGGTGCTTGGCAGACCCCACACAACCCCCTCACCGGAAATCTTGCCAATGGGAATAGCTAGATAGACCTGAGGGCCCTTGCCCGGGCTGCTCTGCCTTCAGCCCCTTCTCTATTCCCTTTCCCTGCTTTGGTTAAACTGTGGTTCGGGCAGGGAAGCTCCAAACCTGCCACAGTGACGTTCTCCTGGACCTGTTTCCAGGCCCACCCCAGACCCACCTCCTCTGGCCTCCGTCCTGGTACACTTGACCTGCCCCCTGCCCTCCTTGCGCTACACGGAGCTGAATGAGAGCCGTACCTCCCTGCAAACTGGACCTGACACTGGTGCCAACTGGACCGAGCCTGGGGCTCCCTCTGTCCTTGCTGCTGGCCGGGCGCCTGGCTGGTCCCCCTGCCATGCCAGGCACCCTGAGCCCTCCCACTCCTCCTCCAGGGTGGGGGCTGAGTCCTGCTCACTGTGCACTTTGCTTTGCCGCCCGTCGGCGACGCGCTCACGTCTGTGTTACGGGGCTGAGGTCATTAAATGGGACAATTTCCTTTTCTACAACTTCGCCGGGTGTGGGCTCTCCCTGTGCTGTCGTGGGGAATGCGTGGCTTGAGGCAGGGGATGTCCTCCACCAGATCCCCAAGCCCACATCAATGAGTGCCCGCCATGGGACAGTCCTGTCTCTTGGGCATGCCAGGCAGGACTGGCAGATGGGACAGTGGTGAGATCCCTATTCTGAGAGCCACTGGACCTCAACAGGACTGTGCGTAGCATCAGTATTCCGTGGGCTGCCTTGTTCTTAACCTGGAGCATCATTGATGCTGAGGGATTGGAAACGAAGCTGTTCCTGGCTTGTGACTTGTGGACCTTCCTCTCTCATTGCCTGGTCTCTGCGGTACCAGGGCATCCCAGAGCAGCTTCTCACCTGCCCTCAGTCTCACATCCAACCTCGGTGTAACCGCAGTGAGGGATCCCCTGTCCCACCATCTCTTGCAACATTTGCCTGGCTGGCCTGTGGCATGGGCTCCTCTGGTGATGGGGGGCTGGGGCCTGGCAGGGTGTCAGGAGGGGAGAGCAGCCTGCTGAGCAGCAGTGTGATCTGGAGAGGCAGTGTGATCCACTGAGCACTGGAGTCCGGTCACCAAGGCAGATAAAGCTCTGCAGAAAAAGTGCTTCTGATTAAAGGTCCTAAAGGGAAGAGAAGTACATGGCAGGAGAGTTTTTTGGATCATCTCTAAGATTAAGTAAGGTAAATAAAATGGGGGCTGAGGGATGCAAGAGTTTCTCTCCATAGGTTCATCTTGGGTGGCCAACGCTGCCATGTGCTTGAGCTTGGAACGCTGTGATATCCGTGCACCCCAGCACAGTGTCAGCATTTGGGCAGGGTGAGGTCCTCTGCCCTTGCCTGTAAGATGTGTGAAGGCATGTGTTGGCGTTTCAGTGTGGGCTGGCCTGGCTGGTTAGAGCCGGCAGGGAGGCGAGTCCCTGCAAACGGCAGGGAAAGTCAGCAGCCGAGTAAACCTCCAGGCCAGGGTGGAGCTGGGGCACTGCTGCTGCTGGTGCTGGCAGATGGCAGTTCTGCAGCTAATGCTCTGCTGTGGCTGGGCTCCAACTCGTGAGTGCCATTTTCTCATAGGGAAGTCAGGAGAGTGTTTCATGGGAGCAGTAGGATGCTGGGAAGCAGCAAAAGTGCGTTCCCCTGCCCTGACTGCCTGCGGCTGGGTGGGT
>VWZG01004145.1:224239-240095 GCA_013396735.1 Grallaria varia | reverse complement strand
TGGGAGGTGTGTGCCTCAGTGCCTGCCATGGCCCTCACCTCCATGCTGCCTTGTCCAACTGTTCCCATTTCTTTTCCTAAAGGAGCTAAAGCCAGAAGAAATACTTTAATATTTCAGTCTTTTATTTTCAAGTGATAATGCCTCACATGCAGTAGATCAGGGATCACTTTCTATCCTGCCTGGATGCTCTTCTGGTTCTTGCAAATCCCCTTTCCTGTATGTGTCTTTGCAGCATTTTCTGTTCTTTCTCTGCTGTGGAGAGCTCTGTGAGTGGCTGGCAGTGTCTGGCTTCCCCCGTGCATAATCCACGATGTGCATACCTTTGCCTCAGTACTGCTTAAGGAACCCACGAGACTGTAGAGAGATACCCTGAGAGATTTCAAGCATGAAGCACAGAAGGACTGACATCTCTGCCATGTGCAGTCATTGCCCAGAGAAGCAGCAGGTGCTGCTAGACACCCATGTACCAGGACATGTGGGGACCCCAGTCCCACACTGCTTGCCAGAACTCCATTTGCAAGTGAAACTGAGATCTCTGCCACCCATGTGTGCAAGATGCTGTTCTCTGGTGAATTGTATCACCAGCAAGAGGATCTGTTTCCCCACCGGTGATGTCTAGGAACTCTTCAGTGCTCTCTTGCTTCTTCAGTCCCTAATGCCATCCCTTTTCCAGGACACCTCTCAGCAGTGCCTGCTCAGGAAGCAGTATCAAGTCCTGTCTCACTCGGTGTCCGTGCATTCCTGTGAATGTTTAATGCCAAGTACAGACCAAGCATGGGCTGAATGGGATTCTGTGGCAGCATGCACCTGGGCAGTCTCTCTGTCAGCATCCAACCTGGGGCTGTGGCTGCTGCCTGGTGACCTCCATGAACATTTCTCCAAGACGATCCTTTTAGGATCATGTTTCTGGATTGGCAATGAGGTGCTCCCATTGAATATTTAGACAGGCTGGTTCATCAGCTTCCCCACCCCTCAGAAGTCCATGTTGGTGGAGACTTACTCAGGCAGCCTGGCAATGTGCTAGTGATTGCTCTGGCTTCTCCCTCCCCAACATTTGGACTGTTGTGCCTTGGTGAGGACCGGCACAACTTTTGTATCAGCTGCATTAGTGGCACAAAACCCCTTCCTTGAGCCAAGAGCTGTCCCTGGGTGGGGACAGATCCACTTTTGAGCATCCTGCCTCTGTGAGGCACTGAGGGACATGATCAGCCTTTGAGCTGGGCTGAGAGACTCTGCCATACTCACTGCTCCTGGTGCTGAGATCAGCCTTTTGGCAAAGGACTTCATCAGGCAGTGCCAGGCATGCTCCAGAAGTGAGTCCTGGCTCTCTGCTGAATGCATTTCTGATCCTGTGGCTTGTAGAGTCACCTCCCCTACCCCTTTCCTGGTGATGTTCCCCAGGACTCATCTGAAAGGTGAGCCATCATCTTCAGACCCCCAGTCTTCAAGGTGGCTCTGACCTAACTTTAGCCCCTTCAGAGACCTTGGAAGAATCCCACAGGGAGGGGCCCTGCAGGGAAGAGGATTCCAAGAGAGCTGGTCAGTATTCAAGCACCACTTCCTCCAGTCTCAAGAATGGTGCATCCCCATGAGCAAGAAATCGAGCAAAGGGGGCAAGAGAACTCTGTGGATGAACAAGGAACTCCTGTCAATACTCCAGCAAAAGCAGGAGATATGCAGGAGGTGATCAGGAAAAGATTACTTGGTACAAGTATAAGAATGTTATCAGAGTATGTAGAAACAAGATGAGGAAGGCCAAGTCCCACCCGGAACTAAATCTGGCCAAGGGTGTCGAGGTCAGTAAGAAGGGCTTCTTCAAATATATCAACAACAAACAGTAAACTGAGGAAAATGGAGCAGGCACTCTGGTGACAGAGGACACAGAAAAGGCAGAGATAGTGAACAGCTGCTTTGCATCAGTCTTCAGTGACAAGACCAGCCCTCAGCAATATCTGACCCAGGAGACCAGGGAAGAGGAACATTGGAAGGAAGACTCTGCCTTGGCCAAGGAAGTCTAGGCTAGAGATCACCTAGACAAATCTGACATCCAGAAGTCCATGGGCCCTGACAGGATGCATCCACAAGTGCTCAGGGAGCTGACAGACACCATAGCAATCATCTTTGGAAGGTCATGGCAATCAGGAGAGGTGCCTGAGGACTAGAAGAATGCAAATGGCTCCCTGGTTTTGAAAGAGGGCAAGAAGGAGGACCCAGGGAACTACTAGCCAGTTAGACTCACCTCAATCCCTGGAAAGGTGATGGAGCACCTCATTCTGGAGGTTACTTTTAAGCACATGGAAGACAAGAAGGTGAGCAGAAGAGTCAGCATGAATTCACTAAAGGCAAATCATGCTTGACCAGCCTGAGTGCTTTCAATGACGAGACAGCTACCTGGATGGATGAGGGGAGAGCAGTGGATATTGGGTGTCTGGACTTCAGCAAGGTTTTCGACATTGTGTTTCACATCATCTTCACAGGCAAATTCGGGAAGCGTGGACTGGATGAGTGAACAGTGAGGCAGATTGAGAACTGGCTGAAAGGCAGATCCCAGAGGGTCATAATTAGTGACACAGTCTAGGTGGAGGCCTGTCACTGGTAGTGTCCCCCAAGGCTCAATACTGGACCTAGTATTGTTTCACCTATTCATCAGTGACTTGAATGAAGGGATAGAGAGACTCCTCATCAAGTCCACTGATGACACAAAGCTGAAAGGAGTGGCTGATACCCCAGAGTGCTGTCCTTCAGAAGGACCTTGACAGGCTGGAGGGACAGGCAGAGAAGAACTGTCTGAAATGCAACAAAGGCAAATGCAGGGTCATGCACCTGGGCTGGAATAAGTCCAGGCACCAGCACAAGCGGAGGCCAACCCGCTTGAAAGCAGGTCTGTGGAGAAGGACCTGGAAGTCTTGGTGGACAAATTGTCATTAAGCCAGCAATGTGCCCAAACAGGCCAATGGTGTCCTGGAGTGCATTAGGAAGAGCATTGCCAGCAGGTCGAGGAAGATGATCCTGCCCTTCTACTCAGCCCCAGTGAGGCCACATCTGGAGTGCTGTGTCCAATTCTGGGCTCAGAGAGACATGGAGCTCCGGGAGCAGGTCCAGTAGAGGGCAACAAAGATCAGTAGGTGAGGAAGCACCTCACAAGGAAAGGCTGAGGGAGGTGGGCCTGTTAAGCTTGAAGAGATGGCTGAGAGGGGACCTCATCCATGTCCATGAGTATCTGAAGGGAGAGTATCAAGAGGATGGATCCAGGCTCTTCTCAGTGGTGCCAAGCAATAGGACAAGAGGCAATGGGCAGAAACTGGAATGCAGGAAGTTCCACCTGAACAAAGGAAAAATTTCTTTATGGTGGGAGTGACCAAGCACTGGAATAGGTTGCTCAATCTTCCTCACTGGAGATATTCAGGAACCATCTGGATGCAATCCTGGGCCATGTGCTCTAGGATAACCCTGCCTGAGCAGAGCGGTTGAATCAGATGAACCACTGTGGTCCCTTCCAGCCTTATCCATTCTGGGATTCTAACCAGGCTCACTCAGTTTTGTGATGAGTACTAGCAGAATTTCTCATAGAGAGGGCATTGCTTTCCTTGTATCTCACTGCATGACTGTGGGATGGTTCTTACTGACTTTAGAGGGAGTTCAGCCAACCTAACCACCAAGAAGCCCAGATCCTCCCTGTGTTAAGTGTGCCTGTGCCATCCCTTCTCTCATTCCTGCTTCCAATCTATTTTAGATCATATCACTGAAGGAATCTGACTTGTCTCTTAAGTTAGTTAAGGTCCTGTATTTTCCACCCAGCACCCTTCTGCTGAAGGCGCTTTGTCACATGTCCTGCATGACTTGCCTTTGTGTGAGTTAGCTTTTCCTCATATCAGGATTCCTTAGTTGTGATGCCGACAGCCTTCACTGGAACAACTTTTGATTCCCTGGTAACCTTGTTCATCTTGTTTCTTAGCCAAGACTTAGGAGAGGTAAAGCTGCAGAGGAAGTTGTTCTTGTTTCTAGATTCGAGCTGGGAGATGGAGTTTCCTAAGTCTTGTACCTTTGGCCATACTCTTTATATGTTCATGGTTGTTGGTATCTCAGGTACCTGTGGCACAGTGTCCCAGAACTTGCACATGATGATCAAATATGTGAAATCCTCTGGCTACAGGTAAGAAACCTCCTTTCAAGAGGAGAGGTCAGAATTAATGCAGAATACAGTGGAATGCTGTCTCACTGGATATCCACCTGGACGATGCATGGACAGACTCCTGAAAACACCTGGCAAGCACCTACACATGGTGATTAAAGCTGGGAGTGATAGGAAGACAGCATGGAAAGCTGGAAGGGCTACAGGCAGCTTTAGAGAAGCCCAATCATCACTTAATCTTCCAGCAGATGTATGAGAATGTGAGGACTATTTTACACGTGAACATTCTAAATTTTTTCACTTTCCCTTGAAACAGAGCAAGGAGAGGATGCTGTAGATCCTCTGGCAGGGGGGATATAGATGCCATAGCTTGGAGAGCAGCTGTAAGAGCTGGGTACTAAAGTAACACTGGAAAAGGAGCCCAAGTGGCCATCAAAAGGCTTCATGATCAAGCTGGACCAGTATCACCACAGATGTGAAGAGGCAGCATTTTCAGCTCCAACAGCAGACTGCATCTGGGCAAAGTGCAAGAGGAAATAAGAATTCTCAGTGTAGGAAGAAGTGTTGTTAACTGGTATTTTTTATGTTCACAGTCACATTGTAGAACTGGTAGTTCAGTCTAACCTGCTGGGTAAAGGGGGAATAGGTGAGAGCAATTGTCAACTGTGTTTACAAGATGTGTCAAAAATCACGTTCACTCTAGAGGTGACAGCCACACAAAATGCTCTGACACACAAGGCATTGAAGGGGCTTTTACATACTTCTGAATCCCTCCAAAAAGCATGTTGATATCTCTGCTTTGTGTGAAAAGGAAAATTTTGTTGCCCTGGGAAACTTTGGCTGGGGATACAAAAGAACATGCTGCGTGAGGGAGAGTTTCTCGTCAATTTACAAATGATGGCATTCCCAAGTAAGGCAAGGATTTTAGATGTCCTTGTGACAGATGAAGATTGGGTTAAGATTGATGGTTGCCTAAGGACAAGGGATCAACCAAGAAACAAACTGAGACATTAGCCAGGACAAAAATGGCACAGCAGAGAACTGTGTGGTTTTGTGTCGCTCTTTCTTAGAGTGAAGTGAGAGATCTTTGAAAAGAGCAGAGTTGTTCCAGTTTTTTTAGAAGCTGTGATTTAGTACACATAAGAAGATAGCTTTCATTGAACTACTTCATGAATAAGTGGCCATGTGGCAAAGTATGTAGAAATAAGAATAACAAATACAAGTAATAATAAAGCCTGACCTAAATTAACAAAAATAGACTTTGTAACAACTACAGCATCTCTGGGTAGGGGAATAATTCAGCTGTATAAAAAGGTCTTCAGCAACTCATGCCACTTCAGAAAAAAACAAGAGCTGGATGTCTAAGGACACTAACAAGTTGTTCTAGTTATATTTAAAGAAAAAAATCAGTCCTAATCGCAATAAAAAATTTTTCTTGGCTGAAATTGGGAAAAAAATCAGAACGAGGCAGAAAAAGAGAAGTACTCACCAGATAAGTCTGTTCTATCTATGGAAAGAGGAGAATGTAGTCAGCAGGGAATGATGAAGCACTTTTCAGGCCATTAGCAAACAAGGAGGATCCTTGACAGGATCTTCTCCAAATGAACACTGCTGCATTTCCAGGCACAGATGAGCTAGAACACGCTAATATGGAGAGGTGCGCAGGTGCTGTAGTGATGAACAAGTCACCGCACAAAGCCTGGGGCTGTCTGGGGAGATGGAGTAAGCAATGCTGAAAATAAAGCACTGCGCTGTCGCTGCGTTCTTGCAAAGGGTGTTTTGCAAAGCACAGTAACCTCCATGGTGAGAAAAAAGCATCGGCCACTGAAATCCATGGTTTGCTGAGGTCAGTTTTCAAATGCATCAGGGAAGACATTTAAAGAAAAGCTTGGGTGGATGGGCAAGCAAATTACGTCAGTGATTAGTCTGCCGGGCCACGTACAAAAGCCAGTGAGAAACCAGTGGAGGGGGGAGCAAGGGAGGCATTATGAATGAAAGAAAAAAATCTGCACACACTTATAGAAGGACAAGGAATTGGCAGACAAAACTGAGAAGGTTCTTGATATCTAGAAATGATAGAATCTCAAAGAGAGTAAATGTCTCACTCAAAAATGCCAAGAGGCATTACAGAGTATGTATTAATAGAGCCAAAATGTAGGTTCTGTTGCCGTATATATACAGCCATGCATAGACACATCTACAAGCAAGAAATGAGTGACTAACCTTCCTTGTGACAACAGGAGGGTTGGAAAGACTTAGGGAGCAGGATTCACAACCTTGTGCAAGTTCTCAGCCAAGTGCTGAAGCGGATGGCATTTCTATATATCTTTTATCCACATGTGACATTGGTGTTCCTTTGTTCTGCTTTGCATCAGAAACTGGGATAGAGCAAATACTACTAACTGTGATTCCAGGCTGGAAAAAAAATGTTTCAAGAGTGAAAAATTTAGTTATTTTGTTCCTTAAGAAAAAACCCAGCATTTTTGTGCAGTGCCTAAAGTCATTTCATGATGATGGTCTGATAGTCTAGATGGCAGTTTAGTCAGGCTGATAAAGGCATACTAGGAATCTGAGGAGATGGGTAAGCTGGAGGTCATCTGAGATTTGGTGCTTGAGGTCCAGCACCTAAACCAGTATCCAACTTGGCAACTAAGAAGTTAGATTACAAACTACCTTTTTTTTTTTCTGTCCCAGGACTCAGGGCAAGGTCAACAAAGGTTGCTCAGTTGTTTGGTGGAGGTTTGGGCAATGTTAAAGGAGGGTTTTGAGACCCACAGTATCAGAGTTGTGCCCTGTCCCGTTCCCCCACTACCTGTATTATTTCTCATGTAGCAACCTTGAATTTTACCTAACATTTTAATAACTCAGTCACTTGGTCACAATATCTTTCTGCACCTTTCCTCAGACTGATTCAGTGTTAAAGTGTTTTGGATCATTGTGCATAATCAACAAACCTTGGCAGCCTGTGCTCCAAATTGTTCTGAAGGTGTTGAATGGTGGGGCAGATGCCCTGAGATGCTGGACACTCATACCTTCTCTCTCAGTCGCCACCAGCCTTGCCACTAGTTTTCAGCCTGCAAAAGGCGATCCTCCCTGTCCTAGGGAAGTTCTTTGAAAGGTTTTGCCAGCCTGTTTTTTTCCTAAATCACATGGGTTTTCATCACGTGGCAGGTTGAGGTGAGTGGTGAATTACTTACAGCACAGTTACCTGTTCATCCATTTCATGCTCGAGACCATCCAAGTCTGGCACTTGGTGCTGAGGGTTTGCTGCCCTTTAATGTCACAGATATGTTCTCGAGTCCTGATGCTTTGGTTTGCAATTGCAGCTTCATCTCATTGCTGCCGAGGAAAATCTCTTGTCTGGCAATACCCCAAAGCTCCTCTGATGGCAAAACATCAACTTTACTTTTCTGTCATGGCCCTAAGCTTCCCTAATCACTCCCACGCCATCTTAGCGCTTTTTGGCAGCTGTCTTGTCTCCAAGATGCATTGAATGAGGTTTTCATATTTTCTATTTGTCAGAGTCTCCTGAGAATCTGCCTTTTCTTTTTTAGTTTAGGCTCTTAAGTTCTCTGGTATTTATGAGTTTTTGTTCTATTTTCATTTGACTATAAGCTTCAGCTTTTTGATGGCTGCTCTTTCAAATCTTACGCAGTAAAGTGTAACCCAGCACTACTGTTCCTTCTAGGAACACTTAATTGAGAATAACTCCCTCAAGAAGATGACACTTCTATATTACTATAGAATACATGGAGGTAAGTCAGCTGTCCTAGAGTAAGAGATTGCATTCAGCTCAGAAGGGTACGTAACAAATAATTTATTTTTGCAGTGTGCACACAGTACGATTGCCCAAAGGTAGGCAGCTTGTTTTTGATGAAATGCATACCCCTGAGTTTGTCATGAACCTGCATTTTGTGAATGGCATCTGTTATGAAGGAGTTTGGAATGTTATTGTTTAAGGTGTTTGTCTTCTATCACTGTTCAATATATGCCTTGTGTCATAGTCTTGCCATCAGAGACCTGTACCTCCTTTTCCCTGCATTGATCTCAACAACTGCTTTGCTCAAAGACTGATTTACTTCAGAAGTGGACAGAGTATGTTTTTAATGTCCAAGATTTTTTTTTTTACTATGCTTAAGGAGTCACCATTTTGCTACATTTTGGTGTGGTTTTTCAAGTGAGCTTAATTAGTCTCCACATCTGCTCAGGCTGATTTTCACTACATGGCATCTTCCTTAATGCTGAAGTTTCATGCTGACATCTCAAGAAGAAGGTGGTCTGAGGCCAACTAGCCCATTCTTGGGGAAGTAACGCGTGTGTGGTAGTCTGTGCAAGTACCAATGAAATATAAAGTAATTTCTCTAAATGTTTGAAGTTGCCATAAAACTACATTTCCCCATAACACCACAGCCAATTACCATTAGCTGCCCTAAAAAAAGAAAATAAAAGTTACACCTTACCATCCCCTAGAAATGGTTGGCTGCCTGTCAGAGATGTTATCCCATGGGTTGGCCAGAGAGCTTTCTGTCAGCACAGCCCTGAAAAGGAGTGAATCCATATCCCAAGTCCATCCTTCTCCCACAATGGCCCAGCACAGTGAGCCGTGGTGCCTGGCCAGTTGAGGAAGGTAGAGTCAAGCCTTCAGCCAGGATTGGTGTCTTTCTGTGCCTTCCCCTCATAGGGTATTCACAAACCAGGATGGATTCTGGCTTATCACAGCTACTCTTGGAGTTGGTTTCTCCCAGCAAAATGGTGTGATTGCTTTTCACTCCTTTGCTGAACAAGAGACTCCTTATGTTTGCCTGAGCACCTGCCTTGCCATCAGGTCTTTTTGGAAATGCTGTAAGAACAAATCTAGAGCCCCCCCTTACTTTGGAGAAAACACTTCTGCAGATCTCCCATCTTTATCCCAATGCCATTCACAATCATATGTGTAAGTTTCTCAAATGGATCATTTTTGGTCAAAGAAAAAAATATTTTTTTAGGTCAGGGTTGCAGTTCTCAGACAGGCTGGCCCACTGAGCCAGCTCTTCCATCTGCCCAGAGGGGCCTTGCTGTGGTGCCATCTGTAGGCACAGTGGATGCAAAATGAGGATTCAAGAGAAGCTGTACTTTTCAGGGAGGTTATATGAGAGAGGAAACCAAGCCCTCCAGGCAGTCCAAAAGCTGCATGACTTGTTTGTTGCCACGCTTGTTCTCCCTGTTTCCATACAAGACCAACCGTGTTTGAAAGACTGTGATTCCTGGCTTGCCTTGCCTGAATACTTTACCAGTTTTTCTAGGAATTTCAAGCAAGACTGTACACTAGTTGAAATACTATTTTTAAACATCATGAGTCTTTATTCAAGACATTCACACCAATTGTTCTGAGAACACATGCTCTTGCTCCACCCCACCCCCCAGATTGTATGAATTTGCTCATTACCAGTGCAATTTGATCTCGGGTTGGATAGGGCTTGTTCTTGTTAAACAACAAGAATTCTTTGCTCCATGTGAATTTTCAGGGAGTCTTTGTTATAGACTCTCGTGACAAATTGGAAGAGCCAATTTGTATTAAATCAAAGATTGAATTTATTAGCAAGCGATAAAAGAGCAAAACAGCGCTGGGCAGCTTGGAGAGACTGTGCTCTGCCAAAAGCCTGCACCGTACTGAGGAAAAATCTCTGTATTTATACAATTTTTAACTCTTGTGTACGTGATCTGGTTATCTCCGCATTGTGTGTGTGTGTGTCTCTGTTGACAGTTACCAGGCGGTTGTAAATTGTCTTTTGGAGGTCCTTGAAGTTCTTGTTAAGTGATGGATGTTTTCCTTCAAGTGTAAATTGTCAGGATGTAAGGATTACCCTAATTGTCTTGAGGTGGGAGATGTCCCCCTCTCACATGTAAATCACCAGGATGTGAAGTTTATATTAACTGAATACCCATGTCTTTCAATAAGCAGGGGTCTCTTCACATTCTTGTGACTTTTAGATAAACAGATGAAATCTTCTTTTCTTACGATTTTATGAACAAAGTTAACTCATTCATTACAGTCTTATCTTGCTTAGGAAACATAAGGCTCCAATTTTTAATCCAGTTCAAAATATGTGAGAAATAAAAAGGAGGGTTTGTTGTGAGTAAGGGGAACAAAGTGGTTAATAGAGTCTGGGACTAAAAGTTGAGGTTTAAAGTTCTAAGGTTTTACACTTTTCGACTGTTCAGGTTGTATTGGTTATATGGGGGAGGGGGATTTTCTCTTGCAGGGAGCCAGGCGAAAAAGGCGGGAAAGTCCGTTAGGCAGGGCCGACAGACTGACGCCACTGCCCGGGAACCTCGGCCGGTGATAGGGCAAGAGAAGGTGTCCGGCTGGACCAACGACAGTGAACGGAGCCGTTAAAACTGACCAATAAAAGGACTACGCCAATCCGAGACCGAGAAAGGGACCGCTAACATCCAATCGGGCTGTGGATCAAAATAGACCAATGAGAAGACAGGGGTGGGGTTGAGGACGCTATAAATGTCCCAGCCCGCTCCTCGTGAGCGTGCTCCCCTGTGGAAACGCTGCGGGGACGCACCCTGCGCTTGCAGCTCTCCAATAAGTCTTTGCTTTGCTGTTGCTTGAACCGTCTACTGGAAATTTTTGAATAAGGGATTTTCCCCACAAAATACATTTATTTTACATGGGGAAACAGGCATATCCATCCCTCCCCCACCATGCCACGAGGTGTTTCAGTAGCCTCCCCGTGTTTCCAGATTATCAAGCAGGGTGCTGACTGGCATGCACACAAATATGCAGGCAGCACCGCACCGCACCGCACCGCCATTCAAAGCACCCAAGCGCAGCAATCAAGGACAGGATAGGACCAACCCAAGACTAATTTGTAAGCCTGGCAGGTCTGCAGGCTACACCTCTCCTCAGCAGAAATCCAGCTCCACAGGAGGGCTGCCTCTAGTGAGCACCAGCGTCAGACAGCTCCCATTTAACTCCAGAATTACCTAAAGCTCCCGCTGGGGCATTTGTGGGGTAAACCAGATATTCCTGCTGTCCCAGTGATTTGTGGAATAATAGCCCCACAACCAAATAGGTTATAGAGAGGTACATTTATTCAGCGCCGGGTACACGGGGGATAGCTCCTCCGAAAACGTGCACACTTGTCTGCGCTCACAGGCTTGTTTGTATGCAATTACAGTGTACATATTCATTACTTTTCTATACATATGCATTATTTTATTAGAAAAAGGCAGGGTTATTCTAATCAGTTCCCGGAAATATTTTCCATTTTCTCCGCCTTGAGCCCCTCCTCTCTGAGTTTGCGCAGTGATTTCTAGTGGACTTGGGCAGGGGTCTTCGGGGGTCTTGAGGATGAAGATTATAGTCTTCCTCGCTGTGCCCTTTTCAACTTTAGCTCAGAAGGCAGCTGCAACTCGTCTTTTTAGCAGCTCAAACTGGTCTAATTAACGAATTTCTGTAGTTATCTTACCTTTTTGACATATTCCTTGACTTACTGTCTACAGAAACCACTGGGCCGTTTAGGAGTGGCCTTGGCTGTCTCTCCCCCACCGTGTGTAGGCTATTTTCATGTCTAAATGATTTAAAACAACCACCAAACATACTTCTTAAGAGATAAATCCCCTTATCACCAGGGCTAACAAGCAGCTCAGTCCCAGCTCCTATACAGAGGCAGGTTATTTAACCTTTTTCTCTTTGCAACACAACTTTGAGTCATTGCCCTCTAGTCCAGCAAACATTTAAATTTTATGCAGCTCAACCACTGGAGATAAGCAGCTCCAGCAAACTGTGTCTAGCATACATTGATCCAGGGAGTTGAAGTCCTCCAGCTAAGTCCTTTGCTGCATCCAGATCAGGGTCTAAAGTAGTTGGGGTCTGGACAACAGCTCCAACCCTGCCATGCCAGTGAACAATACATCAGCCCTGAGATGTTAAATTAAGCTGCTAAAAATGGAGGTCCACGTGATTTTGTGCAGTGCATCGCTTATCTGCCCTAGCACTCATAGGTCATGGAAGGTTCCATCCTTGCCAGGCAGCTTCCCTGCTTCCAGAGGTAACACAGGGAGTCAGACGGCTGACTCTCACCTTGCAGAGATTTGCTGCTCAGCAGCTTAACTGCAACTGCCCCTCCTTACGCACTGAATTAAGCCAGAATTAAGACTAGCCACCACCATGCTGACACTGGCCTCTGACACGTCCCTGGGCAGCCATTTCCTCTCAGGCACTTCCTTGTAATACCAGGAAGCATCTTCCTTGTCCCCTGCTAAGGCCGGGGAAAAATTAATTTCTAGTTTTTGTGCCCTTTACCAAACCAAAGTCACCTTGCTCAGCACTTTATTCTGCATACGCCCATCAGACATGCAAATCCAGAGGCAGAAGGTGGACGGAGTTGCAAAGCTGCTTTCCATTCTGCCACACTGGCAGTCCTTTGAGCACAGCCCTGCACCACACCTTATTTTGGCTCACAGGCAGGCCTTGTCTCTCCCATGTGGAACACGCAGTTCACCAGGCTGCACACATCAGCTCCGCTCACCACATCCAGCAGAGACTGTGCCATGTGGGCACTGGCATCTGCTCACTACACACACGCCTTCTGTACCCACTGACAGACAAGGCATTTCAGATGGTGATAACTTTTATTGATGTAAGGTGGTACACAAACAGATCAGTTTCTATCAGCCTCTCCACCTCCCCCAGGCTCGGGGAGAAGTTGGAGGAGTGGGGGAGACAAGGGAACAGAACTGGCCTCTCACTGCAGAATGCAGAGCTAAGCGGTGGTGAACAAGGGCAGGGGGAGGGAGAACCCTGCTTCCCTAGGCAGCAGGGGGCCTGTGTGCTCGGTTCACTCCTTGGATGCCATGTGGACCATCAAGTCCACAACACGGTTGCTGTATCCATACTCATTATCGTACCTGGGGACAGAAAAAAAAGTGCTGTCAGGGCCAACCCATTTCTTGCATCCCTTCTTCCGTTTCTCTTGCCCCTCTGCCCCATCCCCCACACCTGAACCAGGCAGGTTCCCATCCACTTCCAGTAAGGACAGCAGTAAGCATCCCATCTGCCCCTCCAAAGAGGGGAAGAAAAAGCTATATTCGTTCCACATAAGAAGCAATTTGACTCCATGGAGACTGTTAAAAGTTGGAGCCAACCCTACTGCAGAGGGATCTGTGTATCCACCTGGATTGCCAGCAGTGACCAACAACAACCCAGGTCTGTAACCTGTCCGTGCTAGCACCAACCTCAAGGCTGCACCTACCAGGAAACCAGCTTGACAAAATGGTCGTTCAGTGCAATGCCAGCACCTGCATCAAAGGTGGAGGAATGGCTGTCACCATTGAAGTCACAGGAGACAACCTGGAACAGACAGAAAATTGTAACATACAGTTAACCGGATTCCAGCAAAGCTGCTGCCCCAGTCCAAAAAATGAAGCAAGCAACAATAACCACAGGCCAGGAGAGACCAGGTGTTCCTTACCTGGTCCTCTGTGTATGCCAGGATGCCCTTCAGGGGCCCATCAGCAGCAGCCTTCACTACCCTCTTAATGTCATCATACTTGGCCTGAGAAGAGACAGGTGGAAGATGGTCAGATGTCAACTCACACAAAATGTCCGCCAGGGACAGGGGGAGGGAGAAGAAACATGTGGGAGCACCACAGCAGATGCTATTTTCAAAAAGATCAAGTCTTCAGGACAAAGCTGGATGCAGAGAAGGCAATTCCAGGTGCAAGATGGAGTTTAGAGGAAGCAGGGGCACCATCTGGACATTTTTAGGACTTTGTCCACAACACTTACTGGTTTTTCCAGACGGCAGGTCAGGTCCACAACAGAGACATTAGGGGTTGGCACACGGAAAGCCATTCCAGTAAGTTTCCTGTGAGAGAAGGGAGTCAGCAAGGAATAGCACCTGGGACCCCTTTTCCAGCCCTCCATTCTCTTAGGAATGTTCTGTCTCCTCCTCACATCCAAGAAGTGGCACTCACCCATTAAGCTCAGGAATGACTTTTCCCACAGCCTTAGCAGCTCCAGTAGATGCTGGAATAATGTTCTGAGCAGCACCTCTGCCATCCCTCCACAGCTTTCCAGAGGGTCCGTCCACTGTCTTCTGTGTGGCTGTGATGGCATGGACAGTGGTCTGAGGAAAGAGCACAGAAGTTAAGAACACACTCATCCCAGGTTCCTCCCCATCCCAGGGAACACAGGGAGATACAGATGCTTTCCCTCTCACGAGGGGATCTGTCAGCAGGGCACCCTCCTCAGCACCAAGCTGCAGACTTACCATAAGACCTTCCACGATGCCAAAGTTGTCATGGATGACCTTGGCCAAGGGTGCCAGGCAGTTAGTAGTGCAAGAAGCATTGCTGGGGTAGAGAGAGAAAGGCACATCAGCCAGATGTGAGTTGACTCCATGTGGCTGGTGAGAAGCTCCAGGCCAGGAAGCATGTTCCTTCCTCCTTACCTGACAATTTTCAGAGACTTGTCATACTTGTCATGGTTGACACCCATCACAAACATGGGAGCATCAGCTGAGGGGGCAGAGATGATAACACGCTTGGCACCACCCTTCAGGTGAGCCTGGAGGGAAAGAGTTAAGAGATTAAAAGTAACTCAGGATAGCTCCAATCTCACTTCTTCACAAACTCATCTCCCTCAAAGGCCCATCTTGAACAATTCTGTACATAGTCATGTGCCCCACAGGCAGGAGTGGCTGCATCCCTTCTCTTGCGTGCCACTGTGGCATACTCACCCCAGCCTTATCCATGGTGGTGAAGACACCAGTGGACTCCACAACATATTCAGCACCAGCATCTCCCCACTTGATGTTGCTGGGGTCACGCCTGAGGAGGGACAAAACTGTGAGAGCTGTTCCACAAGACACCCACTTTCAAACTCCAGAGGGACAAAAGGGAGAGAGATACTTACTCCTGGAAGATGGTGATTGCATTCCCATTAATCACAAGTTTCCCATTCTCAGCCTTGACAGTGCCCCGGAAGTGACCATGAGTAGAGTCATATTTGAACATATAAACCTAGAAAAGAGAAAACGGGAAGAAGGTAGGCATCTTGGCTGCCACACTCCTAAAACCTGGTTTTCCTGGGAAGGTACTAGAACAGATCCACAGGAGTCCTACTCCGAAAGGCCCAGAGGGGGCACTGCAAGGCAACTCACCATGTAGTTGAGATCAATGAAAGGATCATTGATGGCCACCACCTGGACTTTGCCAGAGAGAACAGCAGCTCGGGTGACCAGGCGGCCGATGCGGCCAAATCTGGAGAGAGAGCAAGACACGGGTGTGAAGGCGCAACAGGCAATCTACCAGGCTGGGTACGGCAGGCAGTCCTTGGCAGCCTTCCCTCGGAATCATCCGCTGCTCCCTGTTCGGCAGGGCAGGAGGGAGCCCTGCAGCCCGTCCAAAGGCCAAGGCACCCCAGTTAAAGATTAAGAGCGACCCCCGCCCAGGAAAGGTCAAGCGCTAAATTTACTGAGGCTTCGGGGATCCGGTTACTCCTCGGCCCGGCACGAGAAGGTCACATCCCCGGGGCCGCCACCGACACATGATCCACCGGGCGACCTTTCGGTGGGGGGCTGCGGGGATCCCCAAGAGTGTGTGTGGAGAAATTGGGGCAGCCAGGCAGCGGCAGCGCCTTCCGGGGTGAGTCACCCCGAATCTGCAGGGAAGTGACTCAGCAGCACCGTTCTGCCCTGAGGGGCGACGGCGGAGCGGGCAGCGGTGGGG
>VWZG01004145.1:145751-209707 GCA_013396735.1 Grallaria varia | reverse complement strand
AAAAAAAAAAAAAAAAAAAAAAAAAAAAAAAAAGAGTACACCTGGGTCAGTGTAGTTACAGCTTAGGGAACAGGGGAAAAGGAGCAAAAGACCAAAAGACCCTAAAACCAAAAAAGCAAAATGATATCCCAGATTCATGGGGTGGGTCCTGCACTATATACTCTGTAATCAGTACAATAAGCAAAGCATACACATCTTGCCGATAGAGCACAGCAAAAGCCTAAGTGTATGGTGAAGCCCTTGAATAAAATAATTAAAAAAAAACCCCAAAACCAAACAGTGTCAGAGTTACCAGTGAGCAGCCTGTGCACACAGAATAAGAACAATATCAACTCCATAGCTGAGATCACCCCAGACAGGACTGCTGGGGACATCCGCCCTTCTCAGTTGAAGGCACTGATTTCCTAGCTGAGCTGCAAGGGAATAGCCTGTGGAGAAGGACCACAAAGGTACGTAAAACCCACACGTGGGATGTCCCCTTGCTCAGCTGTAATGCAGATCTAAATTGTCACAGAACTTTTTCCTCAAGCAAGGAGGGAAGAGGGGCCAATCACTGCATAATAAAACCATAAACCTTAATTCATATATATTTATTAATGTATTTTTAGGAAAAAGGCAGTTAAAAAAAAAAAAAAAGATACCTAATCCAGGTTATGTCAGCATTTGTCACCTTGCCACATAAAGAACATGATGGGAAGCTGTTACAACCATCACGTACAAGCTTGTTTCTTCTAACAATTCCTAAGAAGCTTAAGTGTGTCTCATGAAAACTGAGATTACAACCCACCTGGCAGTCCGGAATCGCTGACAAAGTTTCTCCACCAAGCTCTCTGTCTGTTTGTCTTTTGTAATATATGAGAAGAGATGCCTGCAAGGGAAACAAAAAACCAGCCAGAGTTGAGAGCCCAGAGAGGAAACCCCAACTCAGGTAGGAGGGGTGCTGAAAAGGCAGCAGTGGCTGACTTCCTTTCATCCAGTTTTAAGAGCAGGCAACACTTCCAGATGATCCCCTCACTTCACAAATTGCACTGACCGACTAGTATGTCTGACAAGCAGACCTTGGGAGGAGCAGTGGGCATGCAGTATTATTTTCCCCCCTTCAAAACCCTTCTTGTGACTTTTTCATTATTAATTTGCTGAAAGTGTATTGTATTTCGGATCAATGCAAAAGTGAGCCTTACTTGGCACTAAAATGGGAACAAAGCCTAACAGAAGTTAAATACTAACATAATCCCATTTTTTCTTAGCTTCTTGAGGAATAGGGAGACCTGGACTTTAACACAGTTAAGTACTTGTGCATTTTGCACTATGTCCTCATAGAAATCACTGAATAACTTCTATTTATTAAGAAGGCCCTGCTGTCCTCCATTTTTCTTGTACCAGCATTTCTGATAACTTAAGCTCAGTCAGGTTGCCACTGGCCTTGATATAATTGCTCTAAAGAACCTCCTTGTTTGTTCAGTCTTTGTTATGTCTACAACCACCACACCAAGCTGCTTTTCAAGATACAGAACAGAGACAGCATTCTCAAGAGTCCTCCCTTTGCATTTGTTCCAGCAACAATTCGTCTTTAACTCAAGTGACTAGAACTGGGGCAGCACTCCAGGTGAGGTCTCACCAGCACTACCAATGCTTACCCATACCAGAAAAAACTTGGCTGCTAAAGCAGGAGTGGAATGCATCTTTAACTTGAGCCATACCTCTACAGAAGAGGTTAAACAACTTCTAAACATTCAACCCTATGCTTTATTCTGCTAGTTTTCATCTTAGTTATTATCACTGTAACTCTCACTCTCCAAAGTTAGTCCTTTAACAATGATGGTCCCCCTGACTCCCCCTATCTTTTTTACACCTCCCCATTCTCCATTTCAGCAAGTATCCCTGGAGCATAAGGCACTGTTTTGTTCCTAGTCCATGCTTTTGTCCACCATGGTTTCTGAGTTAAACCAAATTCTCTTCACTTTAGAAGGATTTCTTAAAAGTGTTACATGGGGAAATAGTTCAGTTCCAACTACTATTCCATTTTTTTCCCCATTTAAAGGATATCATGTGGTGTGATAACTGATGATCAGGTCTTCTTGAAAATTATTTATCTTTAGACTAATTTGATACCTGTCTACTCTGTTAAATCAATACTGCCTTTTCTCTCATTTGCCAGACACCTCCACTTCTCTCCCTGTATATTGTTGGAAGTCCATCTATAGCTTTCTTAACCCCACTGATCACAATCTAATGCAAGTGCTAAACTTATTATTCTCTCAGTCTGTGGTAACACCTCCAGTTTGACATTTATTAAAAATGGTACTAAAAATTTTGAAGTTATTTGGAATTTTTCTACATGCTGGCTCTGTCTCTCTGTGACGATTTGCTTCCACTTCAGAGATTAACTTCTACTTCTACATGTGCTGTCAGGAGCCAAAAGCTGTATTTCCCCAGTTATGCTCCTTAATGAAAGCTGAAGCAAAATACCTATTTTCTTTTTGCTACCATACATTATTCTCAGTCTCAATTTCAGCCTCACGAATAGACTTTTCTGTGTCTTGAGATTCCTGCCTGTCCAAAATCCCATCCCTCTTCCTAAATGCACTAGATTCTCACAGATAGAAAGACCAGTTGAAAAATCATGTGAGATTTTATTGTTCTGCTCTTCAGCAACAGCAATACTTTTGTCCAATACTCCCCTCTGTAATCCACAGGGATTCAAGGAACTCAGAAAAACCCTCATGAGGTTAAGTTTCAGACATGAGAGGAAAATTTCTGTACTTCACCAATAAAGACATTATTTGTGCTGTCTATGAGCAACCAATAACCTCAGATGGAAATATTCCAGTATCTCTGTACTACAGAGTAAGGCTTTCTTGAAAAAAGGAAAACAAACACCACAAATAACAAACCACTAAAACACCACCCCAGACCCAAGCCTGTTACTTTAACTACAGCTTTACTAAAACTGTTTGCAAAACTCCAGTAGGGCACCAACATGACAAATGCAGTAGTCTTTAAAACCTGTTGTATTCTCCTAGTGTTGCATATCCATGTTCCCATGCATAAAACCAATTATTTTCCTTTTCTAGAGGGAAAGTAATTTTGAGTTAGTGGTAACTCTTTGTGGAGTTTCTGCTCACACCCCAACTATGTGGCTTTAAAATCGATTCCCCTCAGCATGAATACTTTTCAAATACTGACTGAAAAAGCAAAATCAAGAACAACTGAAAAAGTGCTTTGCATATGTCACTGTAGTTTTTCTTCCCTGGATCTGGCACCCTCATTGTATAAACATAGTTCTGGTCCTAAGAGATTTATTTAGCCTCAGAATACCTCATAATAGTGTGGAAGGATTCCTCCTCTATGCCGCAGTTAGGATTCGAGAGATGACTGATTATGTCTGGAAGCAAGTTATAGATGGCATTACCCTGTTCAGAATACAAATTTCTACATGAGATACGGAATTACAAAGGATAACTCAAATTAAGCCAAAGAGACTGCCACTTAAAATTACCTCTTTTTTCCCCACCCCAAATCTACTGACTGAAAACGTCAACTTCTTGAAACAAGCTGTACACAGCCAGCCAAACCTATCCAGGACTACTTGGCTGAAGCTAATGGGGGAAAAAAAACCCAGCCAACCAACAAGATGAAATTATAACCCAGCTCTTCTCTTTGGCACACTTGCATGCAGTTTCCTTGCTTTCCAACCTTGTCACAACCCAAGCAAAAAAAGCTTCCAGATAAATGAAACAGGATTTCAGCTCAAGGAAATGCTTCCCATCTTGCCTGAAAAGGTCCAGTTCATATTCCCTTTCCCACTGCTTTTATGTGGTTTTGTCATAGACACTGCAGAGATAAGAAGTCAGCACAGTCAGGTGGCTGGCTCTGCTTTAACAGAGCAAACCAAGACAGAAAAGCGCCAGTGTCACTGCAGCCTCTCAGGCAGTAAACATCAAACTCTGAAGGGCCTGTGTGAGGCTACACATTGAATGAACAGTGTACAGGACACCTGTATTGTTCTTACCTGCTTGAGCTGAAACTGCTTCAGTTTAAGTATCTCAATGTGACACAGCCAAGAACAACTTGGAAAGGTTTCAGATAAGGTGTCTGAGTCATAAGGTCAGGGAACTCCACTGTAAGGCCTAAAGATAAGCTGCAGAAAACTGTTCCAAACTGTGTTCTATGCTTATACAAGAACGCAAAGGGAAAAGGCACTGTTTTGGAGCCTGCCTTCCAATGTGAATGGATGAGGTAAAACTCAGCAACATCAGCCAGGGATGAAGCAAAACTTGTATTGCACAATTTCTAAGCTATCCTTCTTTAGGCAACACAGAGGGGCAGACAGCTGCTCTACACCACTAACACACCTTCTCATGTCATTGATCCAGCCTCCAACAGCCTTCCCTGTTCTGGTGAAATAAGGTCCCTGAGCATCCACTTGCCTTGTTGGAGAGTTCACCAAAGAAGTTCTGCGCCACTCCCACAATTGCCTCCTCTGGATCTATCAGCAGAGCTGCCATTTCGCTCACTTGGCCTTTCACCTTCACCATGTCTTTGAGGATGAGGTGAGTCATCACCAGTCCAGCCGTCTGCCTCACGCTCGGGCAGGGGTCCCGCAACCTGACGGAAGCAAACAGTTACTGCAGGAAGCAGCAGGGTGAGTGTCTCCAAGTTACTGATACTCATGACGGCCTATTCCATAGTCAGGGCTGTTTGTCTTCCTGCACCATCTTCAGATTTGGTTTCCTGGGTCATTCTTGCCTTCTGGAGGCTCAGTGTCACCCTTCCACTGAGTTTTCATCACCTGTCCTCTCCCAACAATGAGTGTAGCATTACCTGGCATAGAGATGTGATGTCCATGGCTCCACCAGGTTGGGGAAGCGGATGGCCAGATCTCCTGCTGCAATAATGAGGTTGGATCTCACAACAGGCAGAGTGGACTTCTCCATCATCGTGAACAGCAGACGCAAGTGGGAGTCACAGAACTCAGAGCTGATAAGATAGGGTATATGAAAACAGGGATAGATACCAAAATTCCATCTCTCAGAGAGCAGAGAAAAAAAAATAATTAAAAAAAAATTAACCTATGAACACTCTTTGTGTTTGTTCTTTCCTTGTAAAAGGAGTTACAACATTTGTTTGTGCTTTAGTACTAGAAAGGCTCGGAAAAGAACTCTGGGATGGCTTGGCAGTACCTGATCATGCAGATTTTGCCAAGAGCTAGGGCTGCAGCAGCCGACAGCGCCGAATCACTGTAGAATCCAGGATTGTTGCAGATTTTGAGCACCAGTGGAACAAAGGCAGAGAACAGGTGCTTCCCTAAAGAGTGGGAATAAAGACAGCAAGTATGAGAGCACTGTTTGTGCATCCTGCTTTAAAAACAGTTTCTCAATTTATCCCAAAACTGCTACAAGTTATGGTAACTGGCTGACTCACTTTCACCACTGAACAACCACCTCCAGAGAGGCAGAGCAAATAAGCAGCCTACATGGAAACTGACACCAGGCAAAAAGTGTGTTTCCTTCTGAATAAAACAGCCTTCCTCCTTCAGGATCTGTTACCCACTGTACTTGTTCTTTCACACAGGCACACACAGCCAGTGCTCCTCACTGGCACCCACCCTTACCATCTAGAAGTTCTGTCTCACAAATATTGCGGATGAGTTCGGCCTCAGTGTCATCAGCCGTGGCTCCCACAAGGCCCAGCTCCTCCTCCATAGTGGTCTCATTTCCTGTGCTCTGTGCAGAAAGGAAGACTGTAAAAAACATGTCAGGCAACAATAACCCCTTTCTTCACCAAGTTCTCTTCTCTCGGGTGTGAGGTCTATGCATATTACCAGCCACACAACTAGAGAGGAGAACAACAGACTGACAGAGATTTTATAACCCACTTTTTGCCCAAGAACTGAGTGAAGCTGTGAAGGGTAGTCTAGGATTTGCCAGTCCACATGCCACAGAACAGTGACCACAAAATCACATAATGGGGTTGGAACAGTGGGCCATCTGGTCCAACCTCCCTGCTCAAACAGGGTTTCCTAGAGCACATTACACAGGATTGTGTCCAGATGGTTCTTGAATATCTACAGTGAGAGACACTCCACAACCGGTTCCAGTGCTTGATCACCCACAGAAGAAATAAGTTCTTCCTCATATTCAGGTGGAACTTCCTATGCATCAGTTTCTGTCTGTTGCCTCTCATCCTAGTGGCTGGCACCACCAAAAAGAGCCTGGCTCCATCTTCTTGCCACTCTTCCTTCAGATACTAGTAGTCATGGATGAGGTCCCCTCTCAGTGTCAAGGCTGAACAGGCCCAGCTCCCTCAGCCTTTCCTCATAAGAGATGCTCCAGTCCCTTAGTCATCTTTGTTGCCCTCTGCTGGACCTGCTCCAGGAGCCCCATGTCTCTCATGTACTGAGGAGTCCAGAACGTAAAGAAAGCTTAAGCTACTGACACTACTGAGACAGACCTAGGACACATGTGGCATCAATAAGTGAGTCCTGCACAACTTAAGGAACATTCAAATCCTAAAAGCAAGAAGTTCAAAGCAGTATTTGAATTGCTGGTCTCATGAGAAATATTATGGGAAACCTTACAGCAAGGCAAAAGTAACATAAGGGAAGAAAAGAGACATGGGGACCAAATCTGTATCCAACTGCTGCTTCTTGGAAAATCTCTTCGTAACCTCCTCCTGTGTGGAAAATGGTGGTCACACTGATAAGCAGGTGGATGAGGAAATGAAATACAGAGTTATCTGGGCATAGCAGTAAGCGTCTAATAGAGACTGGATTCCTAGGGACACACAACATCTTTTTCTATTCTTAGGCAAGAAAGTCAGCCTTATTACACTCTGGAAAATGTTCAAGGTAGAAGTGCCCTGTTTGGTTAGGTCTACCACACAGATTCTATTAAGAAGGCTACTACTAAGACTTCATCATTACACGTAAGAGAGGACAAGACTCTCAAGTCTTCTGGATCAGGGTCCTAGAAGCACTTTTCCAAAACTCAGGGCACAAATGGGTGTTCTTCACCACTAGCAGCAATTGTAAAAGATTGCACTGGTAAGAAAAATCGTGATGAGTTAAAAGGAAATGTTTGCCGAAAGCAGGAAGAAAAGCATGGCCGGGACTTCACTCATCATTCCCTCCCCTCTGCCTCTTCAAAACCCAAGACCAATGTGAGAGTTTTACTGAGGATTACTCAAGGACCTCAGCTCTCCCCATCAATCCTGACCAACACATGTCCATTTCTATTCCCAAAGCACACATTACCCTAGACCTTATGCAACCTTAGTAGTGCATTCTCCAGAAGTCACCTGTAGCTGGGACACTAGAAGAGTCGCTCATAGGAAAAAACCCTTGCTTCTCACCTGGGATCTCTGCTTCTTTTTGCTGCTGTCAGAATTCTTCTTGGTCTTCTCCTCTTTGAGGACACGGCGTCTGCGTAGCTCTGCACTCACTGACACTTCCAAATATGCCACCTGCTGCATTGCCACTTGTCCCACAAGGGACACCAGGTGCACCAACATGAACGTGGGGAGATTGCCAGCACCATCAGAGTCTCTACTGGGAGAATCCCCTAGATCTCAAGGAGAAAAATTACTACAGTTCAGTGTTTTTCTAGACCTCTTCCCCCATTAGTTACAGCCAAGTCTCACTGTATAACCCATCTCCATGCTCTGCAGACTCCTTCACAGCAGTTGCATCCTTCCATGCCAACACCTCCACTACCCCTCAGCTCTGTTCTCCTGGAGTTACTCAGCACTGGAAACCAGAGGAATAAATTTCCCTGACAGCTTTTTTCCTCACCAGCATTCTGCCCATCACCCTCCTGCAGTTTCTCCAGAGCTTGCTGACTGCACGTTTGCAGGATGTGTGCACATATCTCCTCTGCCCCTTCTGCTAGCTGGTAGATGAGCGTTACTGCTGCCTCCATGAAGGGGATCCAGTGAGTACTTGGCTGGCCAAAACCTGATGAGGAGTACCACATATATCAGCGACAACACAGGCAGCCCAACCCCTCATCTCCTCCAAACGTACTGCTGACTTGAGCTCACCTTTATTCACAGTCTCACTCAGGCAACCAAAGAGCATGTGATTCTGTGGCAGTCGAAAAGGTGCACTGTTCTTCTCCAGTGATGGCTGCAGAGAGAATAGATGAGTTATTCACATTAGAGCAGCACATGAGAGTCCCCCCTTTACCTTCCTGGTACTTAACCGTGCTGCGAGCACAATGCTAATCAAACACATGCTAGGCCCGTGGCAGGGATACCCACTACTGCTCTGCAACTAAATATACAGCAGGGACATTACTGTCACTTTTGAAGTCATGGTGACAGCACTGGGTGGCTTTAAAGCTTGGCCAAATGATGATTCCAGGCCAACCCAGACAGTTCCACTATCCCACCTTAAATCAAATTAACTATTTTGAAATCTCTAAAGGATTCTTTTAAAATCTGGTATTATTGACTCATTCTCCACAATCAATGAAGAAGGAAACCGTTAGAGCATCTTCAGAGTCATCAACTGTGAATCAACTCGACAACCCTTGCTTAGTGGTATTCCAGAACCACAAGGTTTTGTTTAAAAGGAAAATACCATCAGTAGAAATAACAGATAGCTCTGGATTCAAGACCACCTCACACTAGGCTGTTGCATATACTCTGTATCAGTCCCACCACATTTTAGGTCGAGCATAAGATAACCTAGAGAATTACTAAACCAACTATGACAATACCCAAGATGTCCCAGCACATCTGTGTCTGCCTGATGAAGATATGCTGGACCAAAACAGAGGATTTACCAGCTTTCAGTACCTGGAAAAAAATTCTCAATTCACCACAATCCTGTCTTCTGTACTGAATTTCTGGTTGGGAGGGTGAGGTGGGGGGAGGGGAATAGAGGAAGAGCTACTACAGCCAGCTAAGCATTTTCAGTTCTGTCCCTTCTCACAAACTTAGCTGCAGAGTTCAGTCAACCTAAAATTGAATTACAGCCATCTTCAGAACATTTAAGAATGTTGTGATACACACTAATTCATGAAGCTCCTGCAGCAACATCCCAGGGGAAGGAGTGGGCAAACACAGAATGATGGTTCTGTGGTGAGGGCTGCTTTTATGATAGAACTCCTGGACCAAAATGCCCTAAATGCTTGGGTGAAAAAAACACAAAGAGGGTTTTTTTTTTCCAAGCGCATTAGAAAAATAAACCAAACTGTTTCCCAGGCAAAGAAGCCATCAACCATCAAGTACAACATGGACAGGTTTGAAAACCTTTCATGTTTTATATTCTGTACAGCTGACAACTCCTGAATATCAATTAATAGGAAGGGCAAAAAAATCACACCACCAGAAAACATCAGTAGAGGAAAGGGCTTCATGGTTGAGAAAACACAAATCAGTTTAGAATTGGGAGTCTGAAGAAGAGAATTGAAAGGAAAACATATTTTCTTGTGCACTGAACTCTTTACTAATTGAATTCAGCCTGCTGCCTAATGAAAATTCTTTTATTACATGTTCACTGATGTGTGCTAAGCTTTCCAGACAGTGCTGCTGAATGGTCTCAACCTACTTAATTTCAAAATCTGTAGAAATTTAATTACTTCTCTCTTTTCTCAATACAAACCATTCCCCCCCGCCCCAGTTCTTTATTTCTGGATGACCTCAAGAACAAACCAAGAGTCTCACCTTAGGATTACCAGCAAGTTTGGAGATAACATTGCACACTTCTTGAGCCAGCCTATAGTCTTCACATGCCTTCTCAGACAACCCGACTGTCACCAAGATGTCCAAGTTGCTACCTATGATCTCTGGCTTCCCTCTGTAGAGGGAAGGATATTACATGAGGTGCTGCTGAAAATTTACAGAAGTATGGATAACCAAGAGAAATACTTTTGTGCCTTTTGGAAGACAGTGGTTTGAGTAAGAAGGAAAAAAATAAAACCCATCCAATGGCTCAAGAGATAGTGATAGGAATAGCAAGCAATATTCCACAAAAGCCAGTATAATACACTCTCCACAAAGAGGTGAGTTTCTCCAGGGCAGAGCCCCTTTGTACAGAAAGAAGATTATTGACTCTTCTTTCTTATAAGAGCAAAACTTAAAAGGGTAAGTCAAAAATGTTGCAAAATAGAAGAGTCCAGGAGCTCAGGACTGGTGACACGTGCCATTTCCTTCCCTACTGTTTTGTCAGAAACAAACGAGTATCATCCAGAAAAAACCTCAAAACCCACACCCACCTACTCCCCTTTCTCCCTGTGAAGGAACTTTAGGATCATCATTATGCAGGCCTATTTTTGACTGATGAAGGACTAACATAGGGACAACAAGAAGAAATCAGCAGGTGAATTGCATGCCGAAGGGTTACTGGGCTGGGAAACTGAGGAAATGAAAACCTTTTAGTAAAGATACATTCTTTTTGCCCCCAGAAAGTGAAACTGATTCATTTCCCTTCATGCTAAAAGCTCCAGAAATCTCTACTCAGCAGCTTCTCACTGTTCTTATCCAAACACAGACAAAGCTGCAGAGCTGTGACACAGTAAGCTCTGAGAAGCGACGGACATTCTGAACACAAGGAAAATAATGTCATACTCATTCAGAGGCTGTGCTAGTGAGACCCAGCACAACCATGTTTAGTTCCAGGCTTCGTTACCCCATGATAGCATTACTATTTTTGAAGCTGCAAAACAAAAGGGTCAGCTGATGCAGGACCCACAGTTCTTCAATAAAAATCGACTGCCTGTACATCCTCCCACTCTCAGGATTTGACGTGGCCCCAGGCTCACCGTGCCATCATCCCCAGCAGCATCACAGCAGCACGTCGTTCCAGTGACGAGCACTGAGATTTTTCCGTGAATCGCTCCCAAAGCAGCTGGATCACAGCAGGCTTAATTTCATCTTTCTGCACAAACTCTGAGATCTGGAAAAGAAATGCAATTCAAAAACTAGGGAGAGGCAGACAAGGATGGACTTCAAACCAAAGACATTAACTGCAGTGACTACCATTTTAATATAAAATGATCTAGGATCATAAATACAAGCCATACACAGGCAAGGCAAATACTCACTATTTCTTCTAAACACTGTATCGTTCCTAGCGATGCATCCACCATGATGAGAGAAAGAGAATGCACCAGGCTGTGAGCCTTGGCCCTTTGAAAGGGGAAAAATAAAGGAAATTCAAAGGTAAACAAAAAAGCAACTGTCACAATCACTATCCTATTAGAACCGAGAACATCTATTAGATAACAGAGCTAATCCCTGGGAACACAAAAGCTTTCCCCACCACAAGCTTGCGTACTCCTAGTCACCCCAGCTCAAGTGCCAATGAGCATTACGTGGGCTCAAAGTCCATTGCCTTGTGCATTGATGCTCCTCCCGGTGCTCAAAGACCCAACCAGAGGCACTCAGCAGACACTTCCCAGTTTACTCTCAACCACAAGTATGACTCCCTAGACTGTAAGAAACTGAAAATCTCTCTATAAACAATTAAGGCCAGAGCTCGAATAGCAGGAGAGCTGTCTCCAGGCAATACTACAATACTACCAAGAAAAAATAAGCAGCAGCATGTGCTGCTTGCCCTGATGGTACAGACGAGGGTGAGGTATGGTGCATCTCACTAGGGATCGCACTCAACTTATTGAGTGTGTATCCAACGGGATTTACAAGTGGGTAAATACTAAAAAAAGGGGCAAGTGCCAAAGCTGAGAGGAGGCATGGCTCCTCTTTAGGATGGAAGAAACAAGCCTTCAAGTGGTACCCAGCTCCCACCCCCAAATCCTCAAAAAGGATAAGCAACAAAGACCCCTTAATATCCTCTCATTTAACACACATAGAAATTCGTTATAAAAAGATTTAAGATCAGTTTGACTAAAATACAAATAGAAATCTGTGTGAAAGCACCAAAATGATAATGATAATAATAACTAAACTTGTAAAAGTGTGAAGGACAAAGAAACAGTGTATTATTGAAAAATCAAGGACACAACTGGCAGCAAGAGCACCAGCAAACCCTGAGGAACGTGTTGTGTACATCAGAAGCAGAATGCCTATGCTTGGATAAGGCCACGGGATGCATGACTTGTCAGCAAAAAACACCTGAGCTCTGGTAACAGAAATATAGCTCCAACTTCAGACAATACGGTATACCATTCCTCTTATTATCCCAGCGGGATGAGCAACTACAGTTATAATGAGCTCAAAATGGGGAAAGAGACATGGGCCAACAACTTTGCCAATATACATTGAAGTATATACATTGAAGTGAAGTATACAAGACTTTTGGACATGGGATGACTCTATAACAGCAGCTGACTCCCAAAGGGCGGCAATAGCCATTCAAAAAAATTAGTTAATTGTTGCCAATCAAGAACCCTGCTGGCAAGATAAATATTCATAATTGACACCCCTTGTTCCCTATCATATAGGGACCCTACCCAGATAATTTGGGCACGTGGATCGTGGGGCAGTGCTTTGTATGAGAGTGAAGTTTATGAGAACAAGTGTGAGTGTCTCATAGCAGTTTAATTTAAAGCAATTCTCAGCATCTCCTTCCATAAGCTGTCACATGGAGTTTTGCTGCATGAATTTCCAACACAAGAACACTGACAATCCAAGAGCAGAAGCTCAGCAGTAGGTCCTGCAGGAATGCTGGGATACCCAGAAATATAACTTTATGTTTCAGCTTAGCATGAAGCATAGCAACTTTTAGTTCTCTTCCTGTCCATACCCCATTCCTAACAGCAGAAAGAGGGTGGGGGAAGAAGACATTAAAAAAACCCCAAACAAACCCAAAATATCTTCTGATTAGGAAGGCCCATACCTCTCAGAATCCTCGCTGGGGCTCAGATAGAGCCTCCTGTAGGCATTCAGCACGGCCTCCTTAATTCCAGGCTCCTTTGACCATATGAGGGGGAGCATCCTGCGGACTCCAAGCAGTGCCTGGGGCACACCAAACTGTGACACTGTCACAAAGAACTCAATAGCTTCCTGCACCACTGCAGAGGGAACAGTTGCATTAGTGCAGTTCTTTCCCAGTTCTCTTTAGAGGCCACTAAAACAAATTCACAGGGGTACTGCTCTCACAGCAAGCTCTACAAGCATCTAAAGGTCACTGGTACTGTCTGCAGAGGGCTCAGGTCAGAAAAGGATCACTAGTACACAGATGTAGATGTCCCAGAGAACACAGGCACAGGTTAACAATATTACAGCTAAATCTAATGTGACACGTTTAGGAAAATGTCTGAGAAAGAATAAAATTCTCTTCTGGGAAACAGTAGTTTTGGGGGGAAAAAAAAAATAAAATCTCCTGGTCGCAGCACACAACAGCTGAGTACAAGTTCAGTGCAATGCTACTACCAGATTAACTAAGCTATTTGATGTACAAATGGGCTAAAGAATAATGCATTTGGGTCCAGCTTGACTACTCCTGAAATATACTACCCAGTCCCCTGCTCATATGACAAGAAAAAAACATTAAGTAAGCCAGCATTCACATGAGAACCACAGCAGTGATCAGTTGAGCTCTACAACAAACAGTTCATAGAGCTTACCTCTAAGTAAGTAGCAATTTTTATCAGTACAAGCCCCAGTTTTCAAATCTGAATTAAGAACATCTATCAGAAAAGCTGGTATGCTTTCCCTGTCCCCAGTCACACCAGAAGATATAAATTGGCAACAGAAAAAAAAATCTTAAAATATGAAATCTTTAATTAAAAAAACTCCTAAATCTGAGTACACACATCCCTTAGTCCCAGCCCCTCACCCAGCACTGTACTCTTTCCAGATGGAGACTGTCTCAAAACATCTCCACTGTCCACATGCTGACTCTGCCTTCCTTACACTACGTCACAGGACAACAGGGAGATGGAAAGTTAGTCAAATCTGCACAGCCATAAAAAAAAAGCCCCACAACTAAAACCTAGGTGTTTAAGTATCAGGTAGGGGCATTCTCTCAGCCTTGAACTTCAAATGGCCTGTAAATATACTGAACTCAGGAGTTCATTTTTGTGTGTGCAAATTACTAATGACATTAAACCTTGCTGGAGAAGCCCACACACTTATCACAAGTAACATCTGAGTTCTTAACACAGATGACGCCTCAGGTGTGCTGGCATGAAGCCAGGGTGCTGTAGTGCTCAGACCCATCTGTACCCCAGATCTGTGCAAGGGGAAAGATCAAGAAATGCTGAATGGGAAAAAAGGCCCCAATCATCATTCCACATACCTGAGACAGAGGTTTCATACATCACTTTGCTGATCAAGTTCATTGCTTCTGTGATTTTCACTGAGAAGTTATAAGCATCTTGCAGGTATTGCACCAACATCTCCTGTTTGACCAGCTCTGTTTGAGGCTGCTCTTCCTGTACAACTTCTTTGGTCTTATGACTGTTGTCATTTGGAGGATCCTCACTGTTCTCACCTGGGCATGAACCTGCACAGCACACTTCTTTGTGAGCAGTATTGAAGACACAGGAGAAACAGGTATGATTTTAACCTTCTCTCCCCACCGCATAGTGACACCTTCCAAGAGCGAGGATACAAAAATCAAAAATCTGCTATCAGACCTGCCTACAAAATCTCAGCATGCTGTAGGGTAAGTTCCAGTACTACAGTGTGATGCTCCGCAGACATGCCAGCTTAGTACAAGGCATGGTCCAGTTGGGGTAAACTCCATTAAAATGCTAAATGGGTGAATCTGAACTTGACAGTTTCCCAAAGATAGATGAAGCCCTAAAAGGAAATCAGGGCAGGGTAGGGAGAAGGCAAACACTACTACTCCCTAGTCTGTGCAAGTGTGGAGAGTTGCGAAAGTTAAGAAAATTTTTAGACAGTAGACCTCTGATAGAAACGTGCTCAAGGGGATTGGCTAAGCAACCTTATGCTGAAACAAATACCTAACAAAGCACATGAAATCTTGAAAATACACCCAGAGACTTGAACCCCAGATAAACAAGACTCTGCTTGAACCAGATACTTGGTCAAGGCTGCTAAGGGTAGTCATGTGCCACCACCTGTTCAGGAAGCAGAACTCCTGACGAAATCAGACAGGACAGAAGAATGTGAGTGGGTAACATGGGCTTCACTCCCCTCAGCAGATATGATGTGAGGTAAAGCATCAGAAATGCACTTCTACTGGAAGCATGGCACTGTTCTGATCAGAAATGAAGTAAGACCAATGCGATCCAGCCAAAACTGGATGAGCAAATGATCCAGAGATGGTGCAGCTCTATGAGCTGTTAAGTACACACAGAATGAGCCCCACAGGTCAGATGGAGGGACAGGGCATTACAGAGGGTTTTGGTCTTGTTCTGGCATCATCTTGGACTTAGCCAACAGTGTGATCTTAAATAGTTACCTGTGTAAAGTCTCTTCAGAACATCCAGGATTGTTGCCTCCTCATTTTCCTCCATAGGGCCACTGAAGGGTTCCTTCCCCTGGAAGCGACACAGGGCCTTCTGCGTAAGGTGGGCTGCACTCCTGGACAGTGACATTGCCCAAGAGAAGAGTATCAGCAACACATCAGGGCAGAACACAAGGGAAACCATCAAACTTTGCCCTGAACACCTGGGAAAGTAGCTCCTACCAGCATCTTGTACTGGGTGCCCATGCCAATCTCTTCCTACAGGGTAATGTTACAGGAAATCACCCCTCTACCCTGGAGCTTAAACCTTTCTTGAACAGCGAACATCCCTTGGGATAAACACACTCTCAAAGTGCAGAGCCTGCTTACTTGTAATTCAGCTTTCTCAGCAGCCCAGTGATTTGCTCCACTGTACTCTCCACTGTTTCCTCAACTTCCAGCACCTCCTCTTCGCCTTCCTGCAGAGGTTGAAAGAGCTGCTGTGTGGCAGCCCTAACTTCTGGCAGCATCGCTTCCCACTCTTCCTCTGGGGTGATCACTGGAGCTTCTTAAAAACCAGAAGGAATCAAGAACTCAGAGACTCAGATGACACCTTAAACACGGAGAAAAACTCACCTGGAACTTAGGAATTCTACTTCCCCCACTCCCTCCCCAGGTAGGTGCTATTTCCTTTGCTGGTCCCACCCAGACTGCAGTAAGAATAAGACAAGAACTCTGGCATAAAAAAGAAACCACTAAAGGTCAAAAAAATAAAAAGGGACAGGTAAGAGACCATAATTTGTTTAGCCTTGGACTTGGTGCTGCCTTAAAATCACATTTTAATTAACATCTGACCAAAATTATGGCTCAAGCAGTCCCTGAGTGGTTAAAAATGGAAACCTGGGAGAGTGTTCAGAGGTATTTTCAGTTCTTACCCTGAAAATAGGATATTTAGCTACACAGACATTAATATGATCCTTTTATAAAACCACTATACAAAAACCCATTCCAAGTTTAATCCCAGTTATCTGGTCTCACCGCCTCACGCAGGTAGGATCTGAGACAAAAGCCACCACAGTCTGGGAGCAAATACAATAGGAGGAAAAGTAAATTCTGGACTGCCCTGGAAAGGGGAAAGACGAAGAAAGGAAATTACCCGTTGTGGATCTGACACGGTCCCTCATTTCTTGCAGTTTCTGCACTTCTTTTTTCAGTGGCTCGGCCAAGTCAGTACCGCTTAGCTGAAGATGCCAGCAAGAGAAGAAGAAATATATTACCCTTCTTTTTCTGAAAAGCCCAAATTTTCCTCTCTCTTCCACTCCCTGCATTAGTTGTCAATCCCTACAGATAACCCTGTTTTGGGAAACCAGAACAATAGACTCTGGTCCCGATCCTAGAACAGAAACTGCTGCAAATCGCCAGTCTAAGGCTCAGAAATTCAGAAGTGCAGCTAAACACAGAGTTGCAGCTCTGTGCAGAATATTCTAAAAAACTAATTCTGATCCTATGGAGAGAAACCCCACAGCGGACTCAACTGCTCCAGGTTTTAACTTTAATAAAATACATCCCTCTTGGTCTTCATAGCAGAGCTACTAATTACACCAAGAGAGGGACGAGCCTGAGAATATGAGATCTGAACCTGGGAAAACTAGAAAGCTCCCACCTGCATAGTCAAAGGCTACATTGTCCCTCCCACAAGACACAGGAAGGCTGCTCCCCTGCTATAGCACACTGCAGATATTCACCCTGCAAACAGACATATAGCATATCCACCATACTAATGGGAATTACCTTGCAGGAGAAGGGATTGTTGGACAAAAATGCAGCCAGGAGCTGGATCGCATTTTTAACTACTAGGACAGATTTGTCTTTGAGACGCCCAACAGCCAGTGATACCACAGACTGGAACTGAGTCAAAGGCAGGGCCTAGCAAACAAGAGCACAGACAGAGTTATCAAGGAGGCTTAGACACTTGGGAAAAGTTATTTCACTGCAGAGGTATTCACGTACTAAAAGGCACAGATTATAGATTTACAGAAAAGTCTAGGTCTGAAGGAATCTCTGGTATCTTCTGGTCCAACCTCCACTGAAAGCAAAGACTTAAGTTATCCAGGGTTCTGTTGAACTGAGTCTTAGTCTATCTAGCAAAGGTAATGTTCTCCCATACCACTGTCCAAAACAGAGGCTGCATACTGTACTCTTTCTTCTAGTTTGTCCCAGTACAGAGCAGCATTTAATTTCTGCCTCCCAGTTTCCCCATCCCTAGATCTTTGCTGTCTTGGAAAAAAAAAGGAACTGCAGACACAACAGTACACAGGTACAATACCTTTCTCTGTTAAAACTTCAGTCTCAGCAAAGAAATGGCAAGGTGGCAGAAACTTCCCTGGAAAGTACAAGGGAAGGGATGACTGAGGCAACACCATTTCCCCAGCAGACTTACTTTGGACTGCACGATTTGAGTGAAAAGCTGCAGCACACGACTGCGCACAAAGCTATGCACATCACACACGTGGGCCTGCAGCATCTTCAGGAACTTGTCCCGAGTACCCCGGGCAGCTTCCTCCAGCTCATCACCATTCAGCACCTGAATCAGCACTTCTGCCATAGCTCCCAGAATGGCATTTCGCATCATGTAACTCTGCAAAGAGTATAGTTGTTGCACCAGGGACAGACAAAATGACACTACTTGATATGTCAAAGTATGGCCCAGAGTGTGGGCCTTCCAAGTCGCAGGCTCCAGCCTTAAGTGAATTTTTTCTGTTATGGACATTGTATTAACCTTCGATGAACACAGCTGTCTGCACCTGCAAGACAGAGTAACCTCTCCTATAGACAGGCCAAGGGAGTTGGTGTTGTTCAGACTGGAGAAGAGAAAGCTCCAGGGGGACCTTACAGCACATTCAGGTACCTAAAGGGGCTACAAGAAAGCTGAAGGGACTTTTTACAAGGGCAAGTAGTGACAGGACAAAGGGCAAGGGCTTCAAACAAAAAGAGTAGGTTTAGATATTGGAAAGAGGTTCTTTACCATGAAGGTGGTGAAACAGTGGTTGCCCAGAGAAATTGTGAATGCCCAAACCCTGAAAGTGCTTGAGGCCAGGTTGGATGGAGCTTTGAGCAACCTGGTCTACTGGAAGGTGTCCTTGCCTGTGGCAGGGGATTGGAACGAGATCATCTTTAAGGTTCCTTCCAACACAAACTGTTCTATGATTCTAATCCAACCCTGCTATCCAGCTAGGTCCACAGAAGCCAAGAACTAACATAAGAAACACTTACAGCTTTTAAGGGCAGTTAAGAGGAGGTAACACAATGACAAACTCATTAAGTACTGAAGACCAAGAGAAAACATCTGGTAGCTCAGACTGGTAAGCAGTCTCCCATTCTCTAACATCTGACAACCAGACAGTAGATGTCAGGGTTGCTGTTTCCTTTGCATCATTTAGGTAAGAGAAGAATCTATTCCAAAGGGCAGCTTTTGGCCACTTGAACTCTGTGAAAAAGGTTCTGTTTTCAGATAGTAAAACTGGATAGCAGCACCTCCACCACTTGACTTCTCTGGACAGGTAACATTGCAGAAGCGTACCTCCCCATCCAAGTGGTGCAGGAGAACACTCATGTTGGATAACACCAGGGCTGGGATCTGTTCGGCCAGTTCAGTTATAAAGGTAGCATAACCCTTGAGTCCAGAAGTCTCACGAGCCAAATCCTGTGGACATTTCTGTCCAATTTCCCTGCACAGAAAGAGGAAACAAGGAATGGGGTGCCTCAAGTTGCTAGGGGTAGAAGGACAAGCCTCAGGGTATTTCTCTCACCTTAGTAATTCACCCACCAAGCTTTTCAGACCATACTCTTTAGCCCAGAGGCTCACGGCCTGCGCAAACACTGGGGCTACATGTTCAAAGTGCTGCAGCATTTGCGTGATCTTCAGAGTGGCACCTTTCACACATGAGAAGGAAGAAAGAGGTCAGGGAAAGTAACTGGGAGTGGCTTTGGGAAGAAGGCAGAAGAGAAGGAACTCACCGAACATTTGACCACAGTGAATCAGAGCTCTAGCAAGCAGATGTGTCACGGCCTCTCGTGTGCCACGATACCTCTGAAGATTGATACTTGGATTCTCCAGGATACGGTAGCAGCTTCCCATCATCAAGCTAAAGCCACAGAAGAGAGACAGCAAACCTATCACAACTAGAACCAACATCCTTCTAGCACACAACACTAGGCAAACACTTCTATCAAACCGAAAAAGTTCTCCAATATCCTTTAAAAATTAGCAAAAAACATCTGAATTTTTGAGGCCTACATGAGGGAAGGAAGTGGCTTCCATACATATCAATTTTGCCACAAGCCAGTTTCCTCAGTTTCCCAATGAACTGCATGCTACAGATGGCTGTAATACCACTTCACTGATAGATTCAACATTTAACCCTCCCTTCCAGAGAATCAGTTGCTCATCCCACCTCTACATCTGCTCCATCCCATACCTGACAAACTCTTCTTCCACCGATAAACCACTCCAAAGCTGACGGAGATCCAGCTGCAGCAGCTGCGTAAGCAGCTGTAAGACTGGCTCCCTCTCCTCTTCCCACAAGGAGGATCCAGAAGTCTTGGCTTGGTTCTTCTTGTTCTAGAAAGGAGATTACACAATCAGATACACCAGCAGCTTGACAACAGGAAAAAAAAAATCAACACCCTTCTTCCCTCAAAAAAAGTGTATTAAATTCTACAGCATTAAGAAACACACAGTGATATGCATGAGATCACAGAATGACACTGGGCTTTCTTTCCCAATTTAAATTCTTCTCCTTCAGCTCAAGCCACCCCATGGTCCAGTGCAACTCACAGCTGGCACCCACAGGCACCCAGACTGAGGCCAGCACCCCTGCCTCCTGTGATTTAGGGATATACCTGCATCTGTTGCCACCATCTCTGCCCACAGAAAGGAACTCTTGAGAAAATATTGGCACAATAACATCAGACACTGAAGAGCAAAACAGAAAGGCCTGGGCATCTGAGTCCCTGCTGATGTTCAGCGGATGATCATCCCTTTGGCTGTTTTCCATGAACGGTTTCACAGAAACATCAGTGCTTCACATTATGGCACTGCTCTTGCTGGCATAATACTTCAATAAATCCAGCTATAACGTCTGATAGATACCACAGAGTTCAGCAAGCTTAAAAAGTTTTCTAAACTTATCACCTTGTTTTAACCCAGTCCCCTACCTACCTTCCCACTGGGATCTGCCTCCAATAAACGGTTCTTGCAGGTTTCCATTTCAAAGGCATCCACCAGAGAAGTCAGCAAGTAGCAGTTCATCTTAAGAGCATTGAGGTGAGCAGCACGGTCTGCATGGCTCAGCCTAGAGTCACTCAGGATGGCAGGAAGTTCACTGGAATGATGGGACACCACTGAAGAGAGGCAGAAAGTCATGAGCATTCCTTACCAGGCCCCTCAGCCATGCTCTCTCTGGGAGGCTTAGCGCAGTCATCAGATTACCAAAGATGTGTGCTCACATCTCACCAGCTGTAACACGGGCTGCCCCCTGCAACCCAAACCTCGGACACGCTGTCTTACCCTGTCCCCACAGCCCTTTGTCAGCTCGGAGAAACACTCGCTCTGAGCTGACGCATCCCAAAGATGTATTTTCCGGAGACGCGGGCTGAAGGATTTTCTGTTGGTCTGCCCTTACAGCGAACGTGCACAGCTCAGCATTGCCCACCAAGATTACAGACCCGTATGACAGGAGTGGGCTGAGGGTGCAGCCCAGCTGGGCGAGTCACATTAGCCTTTATATCATCATTGAACTGCCAGGAGAGAGCAGATTTCTCCATTAGTCCTGATCCGGTCGGAAACAGCAGATACGCACCGTGCACCATCAGCTCCAGGGCGTCCTCCTTCACCGCAGCGCCCGCCGCTCGGAAGTGGCTGCGGGACAAGCACGGTGCGTGAGGGCGGCAGGCACACAGCGCCCGCCAGCCCGGCCCCCTCCGCCGCCCGCGCCCCCCGTACTCACTGGAGCACGCTGTACACGGAGTCGAAGTGCTGCAGCACGGCCAGCGCGCCCCGCGCACGGAAGGCGGCCCGGAACGCTGCGGGAAAACACAGGGAGGGACGGGGGAGAACACGGCCGTGAGCCGGCGGCGGGGCTGGGCTGGGCCGGGCCGGTAGCGGGGTGCGGGGACACCTCACCTGCGAGGGCGGGCGGCAGCTCGCGGAGGGGCAGCACCTCCTGCACCACGTAGTGCCCGCGGCCATCGTCCCGCAGCAGGTCAGCGGAGGAAAGCGGCAGCTGGAACGGCGGGACCGCCGCCATGCCCGCTCCAAACAGCGCGCGTCGCCCGCGCTCGCCCCGCCCCCTCCGCCGCGGGCCTATCAGCGCCCGCCGCCTCCGCGTCGCGACCAATCGNCCGAGCCCTGCTGGGCCGTGCCGCGCCGCTGCTCCGCGCCGAGCGGGGCATCAGCGAGGGCGGCGGGGCGTGCTTTGCGCCCGTGCGGCCCGGCCTCCCCGTGCCCCTCTCCTCGCCCCTGGCGGGGCTCACCCGGCCTATCCGCATCAAGGAGCCGCCGAAGCGCAAGCAGGTGGATCGGTGGACGAAGAAGAGGGCTTTGTTCGGGGTCTACGACAACGTGGGCATCCTGGGTGAGGCACACACGCCGCCCGCGGCAGGACGGGAGGGAGGGAGGAAGGCTGGAGCCACCTGCGGGCTGGCGCTTTTTCCAGCAGCCAGAGGGAGGGGAGGATTTGGGGCGGCCGCCCTGCGAACAGCCTCCTCCAGAGCCTGGCTTCATCTCTCTCTTTCCTGTTCTCAGGCGGCTTCCAGATCCACCCGAAGAATCTCATCAGGGGCCCCACGTGGCTGCGAGGCTGGCGGGGGAACGAGCTGCAGAGGTGCATGCGCAAGAAGAAGATGGTGGGTGACCGCATGTTCGTGGAGGACCTTCACAAACTGAATAAGAGGATCCGGTATTTGTACAGGCGCTTCAATCGCACCGGGAAGCACCGCTAGGGAACAGCTGCGGGCTCGGTGTGTGGAGCGTGGTTTTGGGGCATCGAGGTCAGAATAAAGCCAGCTTTCACACAACTGGGTTCCCAGTGCTTCCTTTGCTGGGTATTTCTAGCCTGCTCCCAAGGTGCTGCTGCTGCTCCAGGCCTGAGCAACTCTGTGGAAGTTCTTCTATGCCCCCTCAAGCATTTCTCACATAGTTCTTGCAGACATCTGTTCCAGCCTGCATCCCTGAACTTGACCCTTGGGTCCTCTATTTTTTGGCCAGGCTTCTTAACATCCTTTCAGTCTCTGTTACCCCCAGGTTCTCATATCCTACTTGACAATTCCAGTATGCTCCAGCTTAGATTTTTCTTCATAACCAAATTTTCAAGACAGTGCCAGGAGTGCCTGCTGATATATCTTCCTGCTCACTGCTTTCCCCCTTGCCCTCCACTTATCTGTGATTAGGTGTGAATGATCCAAATGGTAGTTGAAATGCATCCAAACTTGCCTTAAGAATGGGATTTGTTTCCTGTTTCACACTCATGATGACTTAAACCCCTACTAATGACACTGAATGACCAAATGGCTTTCTGTTTTGGGCATTTGACTTTTTAGTCAGGATTTGCAAAAGTACTTCAGATATTTAACTTTTTAAAAATCTAACTTCTAGTCTTCCTTACTTGTTACCAGCTCCTTTAGAGGAGAAGTTATGTTGAGTCACAGCTGGCATCCCTCTAGTCCAGCGTCACAAAGACCATTGTACACTTGGGGAAGATCTGTAGGATGAGCAGGCATTTGCCTACCTCTTCTCCCTTAGTTGTTAATTTGGCTGCTAAGTAATTGGGGAGTTACATCTGCTGACTCAATGTATCTTGCTACAGAGCAATGCTGCTCTGTCTCCAAAAGCATTTGGTTGGAAGCAGCAGGGGATGAATGGAAAGAATTTTCTTTAGGTCTAAGTCTGAGGAAAGCAAAGGCAAACTGTTCAAACAGCTGACGATGGTGTTCTCAGGATCAGGGTGGCAGACCTGTGGGACTTGCCAAAAGGTGGTGTGGATTCAGGAAATGTGCACAGATCCAACTGAGACAGAGTAAGCACCTGAAAGAGAGCAGCTGGGGGTTATTACATATGTAAACCATTGGTGTAGCAAATCCTTGGCTGAAAATATGTTTGAAACAGTGAAAGTGTCAGATAAAGTACCTTGTACCTTTTGTCATCTCTTAATCCCTAAGCACCAGCCTGAAAAGGGCTCTGTGGCCACTAGTTCCCTAAGCTCTGTCTTGGGTTATTTGCAATGGTTATTGAATTGGTCCTCAGACTGCAGTGGGAAGGTTGCCAGGCTACAGGAGCTTCTTTCATAACTTGTCCCTTTGCAGTTTGACAGAAGGCACGCTTAAAAACTTCCAGTTCTGCTGAGCCCAGTGCTAGTCTAATCCAATCTGCAAATCACCTGGCTCTAGTCACAACCCTGTGTTACATCTTCATGTTGTAGCCATGGTGTTTTGGCTCCCATGCTGTAGTCTGTAACATATCGGTCTTGTGTTTCTACTGATCTATCGGATCTGACACTAAAAACTTCTGTGAACATCCTGTATGACATTTTACTTCATGAAAAGGTAGTTCAGTGTAGGTGTGAACCCACAGTTGCCATCCTACTCACCATGCCAAACACTCTATGTAGAGTCTTCTTGTTCCACTATGCTCCTGCCTCCTTTTCTGTCCTGAATTGTAGAACCTTTCCTGCTGATCCATCAGGCTTCTCCAGATCTTTACAGAGAAAAAAAATGCAAGCACACTGCTGTTCTTGGCGCTGCTGCGGGAGCCTCGTTTGCCCCAGCAGGCTGCGGAAGTTCCAACGGGACTTGTCCGGGTTCCCTTTCATGCTGTGCTGTATGGTGGAAGTGGGCCAGCGACACCATCTCCTAATTGCAAGGACAGCGGCTTCACCAGAGCCAACAGGCCACACTGCGGAGGTGGGATCACGGAACCGCTCCGCAGCCACCCCCGCCGCGGCACCCGCCGGGATGGGCGCCAAGGGGAAAACGGGACGGGGCGGGTAACCCTGCGAGACCGAGATGGAGCGCGGCGGACCCGCTCAGGGCTGCGGGGCCGGAGGATACGGCGGCTGGCCAGGGCAGGGCCCAGGATGGGGATGGGGTCCGGGTCCGGGCCCGCCCCCGGTTCCGCAGGGGCGGAGCGAGGCCAGGGCGGGGCGGGGCCAGAGCGGAGCAGGCGCTCCCATTGGGCAGCCCAGAGGGCAGTCATTGGGAGGGCGGGACTTGTCGCCATGGCAATCCGGGGCGGGGCTGAGTGGCGTCACCGTCCTCGCGAAGGGCGGAGCGTTGATTGGCTGAGGAGGAGCCCAGGGGCGGGGCCTATCAGGCGGAACAACTTTTGGTTGGTTGCTGTCTCTGAGGGCGGGGCCCCGCCGGCTATAAGTGGGAGTGGCGGCGCTCCTACCGTGTCAGTGCAGAGTGTTGAGCTGTGTTGCGTGGGATTGTGGCTGCCGGGGCGTGTTGGTCCGGCCTGGCCATGTGAGTATCCGACCGACCGGCTGACTGAGAGCTGCGGTGGGCGCGGAGTGGGGGCGGTGGCTGGAGCGCGAGGGAGCGGGACCAGCGCAGAGCCCGCGTCCCGGCCGGCAGCGGTGGGGCCGAGTGGCGCATTGCAGCAGCCGCGAGCAGGGCTGCCCGCACCGCCCCCGGCGGTCCTGCTGCCCCGCCGGCTGCGGGTGGGTGAGTGGGTGCCGCGGCCCGCTGGTGATGCCAGTGGCCACCGCTGTGCCCACTCTGGGGGGCTGCCGCCTCCCCCCGGGGTGCCCGCACTGCCTCGCCGTCCCCTTCCTTCCGTGGGTCCCGGGCTGTCCCCCGGGCTCTGGGTCGCTGCTCTGGGCTCTCCCACGACCCCTCCCTGCTCCCAGTCCGGGAGGATCCAGGGAAGGGGCGCGCGTCGGGTGCTGCTGCCAGCACTGCACCAGCCCGGGGCTGCGTGCGGATTTGGGGAGGGTCTCTCTCGAGTGGTTCTTTGCCTCTGTGTTTTTTCCCCAGGTCTGAGCCAGCCCAGCAGCCTGCCTCGGGGGCCCCCGAAGGAGGAGCCCCCGAAGGGGGAGCTCCCGAAGGGGGAGCCCCCGGTGCGGGCCCCCCTGGCGCTCCCCCCAATCTGAGCAGTAATCGCCGCCTGCAGCAGACGCAGGCACAAGTGCAGGAGGTCAGTAGCTCTTTCCCTCGGAAGCCTGGACTCTTCTCCCACTGCCCTGCAGCAGCGATGTTCTCGGCAGGTGTCTGTCGCTGAGGGGGTGGCTCCTCTTGTCACTGCCAGAAATGCGTTAATGCTTCAATACTCAACAGTAGGGTAGGCAAAGCTATAAAGAGGCTGGAGGAGGGATTGCTTTATGTTTAAAAGCTGTTTAATTCCAGGTATGGCTTCCAAAGAACAGGCCTGTTTAGATTTCTTTGGTACTTCATGCCGTGCATCTCTTATGGAAACAGAGCTATACAGCGTCCAGGACAGCTCTTAATCCCTGCCTGCTGCTTCGAGGGAACTGTGTGTGCGCGGTGTGATGTGCGGGGACCCTTGCCTGGCTGCCCGGGATCAGCGTCTGTAGCTTGGCTGCTGCCGTGCAGTAGCGCCTTTGTGCCTCACTGGGGCAGCAACATGAAGCTCTTTAGTTAATTTTGCAGTTCCCGCGGAGCGAACGTATCATTCCTCTCAGGAGGAGAGTGGCTTTGGCTTGCTGCTGGATTTGAGGGCTTTTAGAAGCAGATGGGAATGTGGGGCCGAGAACCTGGTTTAAATATAACAGTGAGTCTAGGATTCCTCCCCTCCTCCGACCCCCTTCAAAGTAGGCAATGACTTGGAATGACTTGTTTCTTATTTAGCCTGGTCTTTTTCAGGGCTTTGTTATATTCTCAGCGTTACTGCCCAAGTTATGCCTCTTGCTTTTCCAACTGTCTTTACCAGTACAACTGTTGCTAACTATTCTTCCTTCCGCAGGTGGTTGATATAATGTGTGTAAATGTAGACAAGGTGCTGGAACGAGACCAGAAACTGTCAGAGCTAGATGACCGGGCAGATGCGCTTCAGGCTGGTGCCTCAATATTTGAAAGTAGTGCAGCAAAACTCAAAAGGAAGTACTGGTGGAAGAACTGCAAGGTGAGTTTACTAGTGCCATGATCTCCTTCAACAGAAGGGAACTGGGATACTCCTCTCCTGCAGGGCTTTGCAAGTATAGTTGGGGCTTAATAACAATTTCAAATGCTTAAGATTTATTCACTGTGGAAAGACTTTGCTGTCATGCTTTCAGGGCCTGGCTTATGTTCCCTGGCCATCAGGGAGGATGTGAACTTATCCATCTGTTCTGAGTATTACTCTTTGACAATCTTTTTCTCCAGATGATGATCATGATGGGAGTGATTGGTGCCATTGTAGTGGTGGTGATTGCAAGTAAGTACAAAAAGCTCGGGCTCAAGGGTGAAGAAACACCAACTCTTAGAGTACTTTCTGGTTTGAGATCTCGAGGGTTTTAGTTGTGTAAGTGTTAAATTCAGTCCTTGGGGGAGGGAGGTGGAAGTGCTGGTATGCTTTACGTAGTAATGAAGGATTGGGGATGCCATCATTGTAGAAATGGGAAATTCTGCCTGCTAGGTCAGGTAAACCTTTAAGTATGAGGGGCATTTACTCTGGAGTGGGTGGGTTGGCAAGACTCTTCCCTGGTGGGTAATTTGGACATCTGAGGAACCTTTGGTGTAACTTGCCCTCTTGTTCTTTCCTTTTCTTTTTTTCTATTGCTTTGTCTTCAGTCTACTTTTTTACTTAAATGTAGCTCCTTCAGTCTGCAACCTACTGTCCCCTATCACCTTGCCTGTGTATTCTTGCCTCCAACTCTTTCCTTTCCTTCTCTTTCCTTCCTTTCCACCCAGCTTCTTCATTAATTTCTTTATTGGTTTTAATTTGCCTTCTGTATAGGACTCCAAGCTGCTTCCTGAACACAGCTAGACTTTTCAGCCGTTGCTGCAGCTTTAGGGAGGGTCCTTTAAGTTCAGAGGAAAAGGAAGTAATGAGGAGTAGGTAGCTATTTGCTCCCACTCTTCTGCAGGGAATTTTTGGGGTTTATTTTGTGGTGTGCGCTTGTCAAATAGTGCCTGTGTGAATTCATGCAAAATAAGATTGCCTTAACATAGTGCCTTTGGGGATGAAGGACTTCAGCACGTGAGATTCTTTAGTGTTCTGCCTAAAAAGAGTAGCAGGGTGACTTGAGCTTTTCACTGAGCTTTTGAAATAAAGGCTAGTTTGTGTTGGCCAGTGACTGTGAGCCATCTGACTAAGCTAGATGTAGTGATGTAGATCTCTCTAGCCATGGAGAGATGAGCACTTTAACAATTTATTCTGCCTGTCCTTATTTTCAGGCGACTTGCTGTCTGAACATGACCATTTCAGGTCTTATAAAAGAGAGCCTACATGATTACCTCAGTCAAGTGCAACAGGCTAAACACAGTTAAGTGAAAGGAGCATTGTTATTATCGAAAAGGCATGTGTGATAGTAAAGTCTCTCTCCAGAATGAACAAAAGAACAACCATTAGTCTGGTGGGGGTTGTCAAATATTCCTTTCATCTATGCACACACAAGCCAGGACCCTGTAGCTTTCTACTACCTTGTAGCTTTCCATAAAGGAAGACTTAGGGGTAATGCCAGAATGGGAATGGGCGTTCTGCTTTTGTGTCACTGGGTTGAATGTCAAAGGAAGCTCACTGCTGTAGCAGACAGGGGTGAAGGAGACTCGAGGTATTCCAGATGAGACTGAATGAGCCGCACAGGTTTCTGGTTAAGAATATCTGTTCTGTTTCTGCTGTCACAAAACACTAACTTTCAGCAGGAATAGGAAAATAGTAGGGATTCAGACCTCGGGATTCAGAGGGAAGTGCTGCTTTAGGCATGGATATTGCAAAGTGACATCAGATTTCCCAGTTTGGCAACTTGGGTCTCTAGAGATCTATCAAACTGAAATCCTCCTGCTTGATATGGGTCCTCCTGAATTTAGATCGAGGGTGGTCTCAGCTGTAAGTGACCTTGCAGTATGGAATGCTCTGTCATTCTGTTAGCAGTTCCCCTGTTCTTTTCCATCAATAGTAACAAGAGCTGTGAATTGTTTCAATGTGTTGTCAGACATGGCATTAAATGAGCTGCCCTGTTTCTGTAGTCTTCCAGGAATGTGTATCTTGTCTTTCAATTTTATATTTTTTTAAAAAGTGAGCTATAGCCTGTAATCTAGACTGGAAAGAGGTTACTCCTTTAATTTAAAAAGCTCTGCCTTTGTTCTAGAACACACTAGAATATGTTTAGACTTAAGAAGAGGTGGCAAGAACATTGCCTGAGTTTCCAGATGGGAGCAAAGTACAAAAGACAGGAGAAGCAGATGCTTTTTGTTTCACTTGGTGTGCTGGGGAAGCCCCTTTCCTCCTCACAGGGCATCTGGCAAGGGGCTAGGTTTTGCATGCTCACTTCCATGCCCCAGCATTTCATTTGCAAGTTCATCTCCCTGCAATTCCATTCCTCTCCACCTCGGGGGAGGGCAGAGATGAAGATCTGGAGTGAAGCAGCCCTCGCCCCCTGAGCACTTCCCTAATTCCCTGTGGAACTGAGATGTGATGGATGGTCAGAAGTGCATCTGCTGAAGAGGAGCCAGGGCCTGCTTGTGCTACTTATTGCTGTCATTTTAAGGGGTAGGCATATGAGCTTGAGGCCCCCAGACCAGCAATTCTTTTGAACTCTTCTAAACAAGCCTTTGATGCCCCATTCCTCCTGTCTCTCTGGGGGCTGAGGTTCCCCCTAGGCTGTCTCTTTCATTTCTTTCTCTTAGATATGTTGTATGTTGCTTCCTCCTGTGCTCCCTGTACCCTCCTTTGTGTCTCTGTGCATGGGCAAAACAAATCACCAAGGCCCTCTGAGTAAAAGCAAGGGACTCTGCTGCCCACTGCATTACAGCCTCTTACGCACGTGCAGGTGATTTACTTCCTTTATAATCACAAATGTAATCTCCTCTGGCATGTTCTAGAAATCAGCTCATGTACTTTTAATGGTCTCCTAAGAACCCTAAGAAACACAATTCACCACCTTACTGAGTCTGTCTGGTCTGTCAGTGAGTGGGGAGGGGATGGGATGCCAAACTGGTTTTGGAATGTTTGGGGTTTTTTGTTGTGTTTGTTTTGTTTTGTTTTTAAATTCTCTTCTATAGCATACACATACCTGAAGTTCTGGCCCTCAAAGCAGTGGCTGGTTTTCCATTGAATAATGATGGTAGTTCCAGTTGTGCTGGACTGACTCTGGTAAGTCTGTAACAAGATGTAAGAACCGGCAGCTCTGAAGGAAGAGGCTGCCCACAAAGCCAACTCTGCTTCCAGCCATCAAACATCCAGCCCTGTGTCCTCTTCAGAGGACTGCCTTCCTGTGCATTAGGGTGTGTTAGTGGTAGCTCTGGCTCTCAGGCTGTGTTGCCTTTGGGTTTCAATAACCTCAGATCCTTAAGCCCAGAAAACAATTCTCCATTGGTGTTGGAGCATAAGTGGAGAAACCAAATGAAAACCTCCAAGAGTAGGATCCTGTTCACAGCATATATTGGAGCATGACTGGAATAAAGGTAAGTACCTCCTTGTTTTGCATCACTGTACCCTTGAAACTCATTAAAAAGAAACAACAGATCTTTGTCCAGTGCGGACTTATTTTAAAATGAGGTACTTGTGCCCTTGTCTGCCCCTACTGCTACAAAAGCTAGGTTGTAAAACAGTATTCCCTGTAGCTTGTGGTTCTCTTATGAGGAAACTTTGTCCAGTTTTAAGCATCACCAACATCATACCAGAACAACGAAGACACCAGAACAATTCAAAATGGTGAATTTGGAGCAAGGAACTAGACTAATTCTTCGAAGATGAAAGCCTTCCTGGGAAAGGAGGGTGTCTGGACTGGCTGGTGGATTAAAGAAGCATGTACAGTCTAAAATTCCACACAGTTCAGGCCTGTACAACCTGAACAAACTAGTCATGCTGCAATTCCTGCCAACTTGAGTGCTGTTGTCCTGTCAGTTCTCAGCCCCATTTATGTAGGGAAATAGGGAAAATGTTTCCTTGGGACAGATGTGTTTTTAGACTGCTCACAACACAGCTGCAAAGTCCCTGGTCAACCCTGGGGTCTTGAATGCTCATGTTCCAGAGTTGGCCAGCTGCTCTGGAACACAGAGCTGGGGCTAAACATACTGCTGAAAGTTGCCCCAGGGTTGAGCCCTGTTCATGAGTCATGTTGTGGATGTTTGCAAAGTTCCATGTCTAACCATAAATCTTCTGGTAGGCGTTGAAAATACCATGTTCTGCTGGGAACTCATCTTCTGAGGTGCTATCCTTTAACACATCAGCATTTCTGCTGCTCCTGCAGAGTCTGTTAGCCTGGACAAAACATGGTTTTAAATGTGCTCTAAAAGCAAGGTCAGGGATTTGGGAGAATGGTTGTTCATAGGTCTAATTAAAAATTCAAGCTCTGCCTTTAGACATAAAACATATTTAACGTCCCTTTGAGCTGGAACAGGTTGCCCAGAGAAGTTGTGGATGCCCCATCCCTGGAAGTGTTCAAGGCCAGGTTGGCTGGAGCTTTGAGCCAGCCTGGTCTAGTGGAAGGTGTCCCTGCCCATGGTACAGGGTTGGAACTAAGATGGTTGGTCCCTTCCAACCCAAAATGTTCTGTGAAAAATGCAGCTCCGTATCAACTGCTTCATCCTGATGCCTTCAGATTTGGTGGAAGAAAAACCTCAATATACTGCTAAAAGCAGGCTGCAGGCTCTCACCAGTGTGGTGGGGTTTGTTGTCTCAGCTGGAGAGTAATCAAATGATGGTGGGGCAGACAGATTTTTCTTCAGGGTAGAAATGTAGCATCAACATTTGTTTAATGGACCTAGCTTTCCTGTGAACGGACAGAGGTCCTTGCTCTGATGTATCCACGGTGGTTGGAAGCCATAACTTGGTGAAGAGACACAGTAATGGGGAGATATAGAGGTTTTATCTTTGCTCTGAACTCTAAGCAAATAATTACTCTCTGAGAGATGTAACAGATAAAGATATGGATTTTACAAATAGGCAACTCAGCTGTGTCTGTTGGATACTTCAGCCTCCATACTTCTGATAATCTGTGACCTGTTTTTTTGCGAGAGCTAGAGTGCAACACCAATTCAGAACACTCTTACTTGCTCCCCAGGTTTCAAATATGAACAGACTCACAACATTCTTTCCTTCAGTGCACAGACCCATGAAATGATTTATCCAAAAGCCTTTGTACTGTATATATTTTTTTAATAAATTCGTCGTAATCTCTAAGAAAGCTTTTTTTAGTTCATTGCTTTTAAGCATGTATTTGAAAGCTGAAGGTGCTTTCCCTCTGGTATGTTCCTGATCTCTGTGGTTCCCCTCTGTCCTTTCACCAACAGCACTGCTGCCCTTTTCCTTCCTTGATGTAGCCCATCCCCACCCCTTACCTTTTACTGAACCTGTCCCAAGAGCCTAGTAACCCTTTCCTCAAATTCCTTCTTGGTTTGACCTCAGTCTATGAAGACAAGCCTTGCACCTATCTGCCCAGCTTCTCTAAACCCTCCAGCAAGCAGAGTTTAGTTCTTCTAAATGTATTGTTTATTTTGCCAAGTGATGGTTTTGTCATTTTTTTTCTAGCTTCCCTGTCACTTATGTTGTATTTCCATGCATTTCCTCTATTACCTTAATTCTTACGGAAAGCCAATAGTTTTGGTATTATCTATCAAATTGTGACTATTGCACTCTGGAGGGACAAGTTTTCAGCAGATAGCTGGGTGTGCCTGGCTATGGCTCTCTGTCCTTGTCTTTCCTGCCTTTTCAGCCATCCTGTGCTTAATTTTCCTCCTTCATGGAGGGTCTGACCAATTCTTTCTTTTCTCCCAGTTCTTCTTTCCATGCCTCCTGTCTCATTACACTCTAAATTTCCTTAGAGGTTTTCAGATCCTCTGAATTCATCTGGTCTCACAGTAGGAGCCCTGAGAAAAACTTTAGTATGCCTTCATTTTCCAGACACTGTATCCCTTTTCTCAGCTAGCATATGATTTCCAAATGCTCTTAAAGCTCAATCCAGTTGCAAATATCTGCATTCCCATAGATGCTGGGGCCCTTTATACCCCGCTCTGCAGGTTGTTCCATATCCAAAAGAGCTCACTTCTCTTTCCTTGTATTTCCGCAGTACCACTTTCACAAATCTTCTATTGTTTCAAGCTCCTAAACTCTCATCCCTCTTCCTCCTCTGTAATTTCTCCATTGTATAAACATTCCTTTTTGTCACCCTTAAATATGTGGAACTGCCCACTTCTGTGCTGCTTACTCCTGCAAAACAAGCCTCTCTAGTGCTCCATCTTACCCTCAAAATGTTTTCTCTTCTGCACTTTCCTTCCCCCTTCAGGCACTTGTATTTCTACTTCTCTGCCATCCTCCTGCACAAGAGATGCTCCCAGCCCAAAAAGACCCAACTTGTTCTTCTTCAGTGTCCCACGACCTTCAACTGCTCTTTGCATGTTTTCCATCTCCTCCAAATAACTCTAACGTATCTGTCTACTGAGTGTTTACATCCCCTCAACTTCCTCCTCTTGTACAAATGCACCCCAGCTCAGACCTTTAATTTGTCTTTTGCTGATCTGCAGGTCCCTCTAAATGCACACTTTCTTCCCTTTTCTCTAATCTTTCACATTTTTTTGTGAAGCACTCATTCTCTGCACTCTCACTCCAGCACTGCTGGATGTGCATCTTGTTTTCAGCCAGACCAAGCTCACTGTACATCTGTTGAGCTGATAATTTATAGTCTTGTCAGCCTGCAAGAAGTGTAGGGATATTTGTGGGAGGATCACCTGACTTCTCCCAAGACAGGAATTTTTTGCGCTCATTCCCCAGACAGGGAGGGCTAATCTATTTACCAACATGTATAATAACAGCTTCTTCACGTTTGCACAGGCTTTTAACTATGGATTTACAGCTATCGAGAATGGTGCTATTACTTTTTCATCAGTCAAATCTCTTTTTTTTTTTGCATTTTAACACTTCTATGGAGGAGATAGAATATAGTGCAAGCTTCCCCCAGGGAATACATCACCACCTTCTGCAGCTATATTTCTTTATGATGAAGAGAACTTAGTGTTTCAAGTAGTTTGTGCTTCTGATTAATCTTCCTTTAATCACCCACTTAACTGTGTGTGATGCAGCGGGTCTCATCAATTATATGGTTATTACAAGGTACCATGTGATGTGAATAATCATGTCTTCAGATATTCAGGAAAGATGATGCTCACCATATGAATCATCATACATTTATGATATACAGAGACTGTTTTAGGTGTTGCACCTGCTCTTTCGCCTTTATTCTTTTTATCTGCCTGACTTAATTTGAATTGTGACCAAAGTTACTTTTAGCAACTAAACCTAGCTTTTTGCTCTGCCTCTTGGGCAGTGTTTTTACCGAACATGGAAGTCCCTTCATTAAGGCAGCTTGGAGATTTCATTCTTTAATTACTCACTTTTTTTTTTTAACTTTGTTTAAAATCCCCCACAGACACAGAAAGTGGACTTCATGTTTGCAGATGCTCTGAGCAGTGGAGGCCTCCAAGGAGGAATACGTGTTCCCACACCTCTAAGTGCCTGTTGCAGGACTCCCTTCTGCTGGTCTCCCACCCTTGCTGAAGGACACCCCCTGAATTGCTTGCTTTTATTCCCAGCAAAGAGGCATTATCCTCACTTTGAAACAAGCTGAGCACCGGGATAAAATTTGAAAAGCCACAAATATTTGTGCAATAAAGCATATAGAGTTTGGGTATGTGAAGAAGAATAAAATCACTCTCTGCTGGGAATTGAAAAGTGCATTTAGGTAATTGAGGCAAGGGCAATACAACCAGCATGTGTTTAGCATCTCAAAGGGAAAAATTATGCATCAGTTTATAGACTGCAGTAAATGCTTCCAACTTCCCAGGGGCAGTACATCTACCTTAATTTTTAAAATAACTTAAGTTTTTCTTTTGTTATGATTAACTAGTCTTTAAATTCAAAAGCCGCTGTTTGCAATGTGATTTGGTGCATGGTACCACAGGTCTTTGCCTAAACTATATGCTTATATTCTGGTATCTGTGTTTGTGTCCTGTGGAGTGGATAATCCTGTTAAGGACATCACCCTTGCTCTCTTAATACCCCATAAAGTGCTGTGTAAACACCATTGCAGCAGAAGTCTGAGTATTTGTAAGAAAAGAATATGGCAAGAAATAGGATGTGATCTCTCATACAAAGATCCCCAAATTAGTTCCTGAGAAAAGGACCATATACGCCTATGTGGTCCACTCAAATAGGCTAAGGCTTTCCCAGGAAAGATTTTTCATTAAAGACTGCAATACTTCTCCTGTGCTTCACTCAGGAAAAAGAGCCTCCGCAGAGTCTCTGTGGGTGGACCAGATAAGGGATGAGTCAAGCAGAACAGGCACTGTAGGACCTGTGCTGTTCTGATCTTTTGGATCCTGGATCCTATGGCAACAGATTTGGGATTTTTTTGTGGTGTGCATAATCCTGCCAAACTCTCTTTTTTCTCCCCTCATGATGGCTAAACAAATGTAGGGATCAGTTTATCCTGGACCTGTTGGAAAACAATCAAATAGCTGGATGTACATGTGTATCACAGGGAAAGGGCACTATATACATAGGCTCTATCAGTGCAACATAGGCAGCTTGAAAAGGGAAACCTTACTCTGCTAGTGGTGTTTTGTCCCGGACCTGGGAGTGGCAGCAGCAAGCATCAACCACCTCTCCAAAGAATTGTGCATAGTAATGATTGACATCATGCCAGTGGCTCAAGTGGCCTCTCCTCCAGGGGAGAAGAGGGTGGGTGGTGCAGTCTTGGGATCAGAGCTGGATATTAACAATGAGGAAAGAGCAACTAGTTTCCAACCTTATGGAAAGCATAAAAAAGCTCAGCATGCTGAGAGATTAGTACCTCATCTGAGGCTTCATTCCTGTCCCTTGTCATACCACAGGGGAGGCCAGTCACACCTGCCAAACCTCTTTAATTAACGACAGACCAGAACTGTGGCAGCATCCTTGTTGCAGGGAAAAGTAAGCACGCATGCATGTGTAGGCATGCACATGCACAGAGTGTGAGGAAATCAAGAGGACATCTCCCCCATACATACACTTGATCAACTCTTATCTCTGGTGATCCCCAGAGCAATAGTATTTTATGAGACTGAAGAATTCACCTACAGTAGTGAAAGCAATGAACCCAGGCCAACCATAGAGTAGTCTTCTGCTATGGTCCTGGGGGCAGCATCCCAGAAAGAAGGAAACGCAGGTCCCACAGACAAAGTGTGCAGCCTTTGCTCCAATTGCCACCCATCTGAACAGTGGAATAAGCTGCTGCCTCACTTGTGTCCCACCTCACCAGCCCTGCTCGGCCCACGTGGTTCCAGGCTGTTGTAGGATGGCAGTGTGGTCACTACAGCCTCAACAGTGAAGCGGTGTGGAGCACCTGCAGCTGGTGCCTCATCCTGGAAAGCAGTGTTATCGTGAGTGTTTGGAGAGGGTCCTGGTGGAGAGAGCTTCTGCCGGGAACGGAACCAGCGGAAGGCCAAGATAAAGGTGATGGCTGTGAAATCCAGAATCAGCTCTAAGAGCTCCATCACGGACAAGACAGAGGATCCAAACCAGAGACTCCACTGGTTCCCAAGCTGGGACAGCAGAGTCACTACCTGCAAAAGTTGGAGAAAGAGCAGTGAGGACAGCCCTCACTCAAGACTTTTGCTTCCCTGCCTGTTTCCCACTAGCAGTGTCTCTGTGGTGCTGGGGGGGGTCCTCTCATCCTACCACAGCAATGCTGCCGGAACAAACATGTGCCACTGTGGAGGGACATGGGAGGGGAATGCATGGCGAGAGAAGATCTAATAAAGTGTGTACCGTGAAGGCTGGAGACTCCCCATTAGTCTTGTAATTCCACTCCTCAAAAAAGATATTCACTTTGGCAACTCCGTTCCTGTAAATGAAAAATGAGGCTCAGTAACTCCACCTCATCAAACCCTGCATTTCTGCACCAAGTGTAATTTTCTTCTCTGTCCCCTTCTGTCCCCATCCTTCTCCCACACATACCACCCAGAGGCTTGTGCCCTGCTCCGCAGTTTCCTCATGCTGCACTAAATATAATCTTTGGTACTTACAGTGCACTTCTGAGACTGCACTGTGAAACCCAATGTTTGTGGCAAAACTTCTTGCACGGTTCTCCTTCCCACTCTTCCATGAGCACGTACTGTGATTCCAGACCACACAGCAGGTGCCTTGGGCTTACTATTTTCATACCAGTGCCTGACCCCTTTCAAATTTTTCACTTGGATCCCCAGCCCTTGCTGAAGTCTCAGAATATATCTACTCTGACTCAAATCCACTGGCTTTGTCCACAGGTTCCATGCCTGATCTCTTCCCATCAGTGATTTATTCTTAACTCTGACACTCACAAAACACACACTCCACTGGGATGGTTTCTGGTTTGGACACAACGTCTGTTTAGGGGCTCTCACCTCTTGGATGTGATATTGTATTTGTTCTGTTGTGAAAGCACGTAAAAAACCCAGTCCTGAAATTAAAGTGCAATAAATTGTGTTACATGATCACAGTCACCTCCTGTAGGTTTTAGTACCAGCTGAGGAAGGACTAAACAGGAGGTGGGAGCAGAGCTGGGAGGTAGGACACCCTCTCCTTACCTCTGAGACAGCAGAAGGCCAGCGGGAGTATCCAGCTGATAGCTGGTATTCTGTCATTCTGGAAGACAAGAGGCGCCGTGTTAGCTGTTGAAGCTGTAGGAGCTACAGGGCCGGGTCTCGCCATTCCCAGGAACACCTGGAGATTCCCTCTCGTGCTGAAGTTCTGCCCACTTCCCTCTGTGCAGAGTGCACGGTCCTTGGGAGCTCACCCCTAAACCAACCCTGATGCTCCTCAGTCATTTTGGCTTCCTGATGGGAGAAATACCATTTTGACGGCAGCTCAGCTGTTGACTGAAGCTTTTGCCCTGGTCAGCGAATGCTTTCCAACACTTCTAGGAATAAAGAGTTTGGTCAAACTTACTTGCAAGGTTTCCGACATTTGTGGAAACAGCCCAGCACATCAGCTTTGAATTCAGCCAGGAGTTTGTAATAGCAGTAGCCTGAACAGCAGAGAAAGTAAATCCAGGTAAGGTCACAGTATCTTTACATAAAAGGTGATGTGTGACAGTGAGGGGAATCCAGAGAAGGTTTCCTTCCACAAGCTCCAAGACAAGAGTGTCTTTTGGATGTTCCCCCCAGGAAGCTCACTGAAGACAGTAAGATATACTGGGACATGGGGTGGACCAAATAGGTTCAAGTGGGCATGAACTTTACAGTTCCTGCTGTCCACTTACCCCAGGAGATGTGTTTTGTGTAGTCACAGTACTCTGCTCCTTTGGGTAAGGGGTAGAAGTAATAGGCACAGCCACAGCGCACCACCATGTTGAGCTGAAAGCAGGAGCGAATGCAGACCTGGGAGGCACATGAGGTGGAAGAGGCTGAACAAGGAAACCAATCTCACTGCAGCCTGTATCACATTATACTATTAAGAGAGCCCATGGACAAGCATGGCCCTTAGGGGACTGAAGCGTTTCAGGGAAGTAGGGAAACAAGGTGGCATAGGACCAGTGACAGTGAGTTACCTGCTCGGTGTAGCGGGATGAGTACAGATTTTGCACTGGCACGTCACTGCCATCCTCTGTGCAATCACTGTAACTGCCCCCAAGACGCACAGTCCTCTCCTGGAATGGCAAACTGTCATTGCACAGAACAACTGGCACTTTGCTCTCCTCTTTCTAAGCTTCCATGTCAGACACTGCTCGTCCATCAGTATCTGCTCTTCATGCTTTCCTCAGGATGCCTCCATTTCATTGTTCACCCATCAAGTGCAGCCAAATGCTTCTCGTCTAGTCCAGTAAGCTGCTGTCCTTCCTCTCCCTTCACTCTATGTGATTAATCCCCTCTCTTAAACACACACTGGGGCCATGACAACCCATCTGTATCTACCCACCAAGTTAAAGCTCCCCATAACCTCACATCCACAGCTCTTACCTCTGCTGCTTCCTCACCTTTCTCATGCTGATGGAGGTCTCGATACCCGGACGCACGTTGAAACCCCCATCATCCATGAAGGCTGGCTCATTCTGTTCGTGGACCATGACCCTGGCTCCTGTCACCGTGGACAACAGAGGGATGAAATCGTTCTGTTCGGTGCGCACCACCAGAGAGAGACCTGAGGGAATGTCAGAGAGCAAGGGAGGTCATGGCTGGCTGTGGTGTGGGAGAGTAGGGAGTGCAGGATGGTTAGAAGGGAGTCTGTAAGAGAGAAAGGAAGAGATGGACATCAACCAGGGCTGCACCAAAGCTTGGCAGCAATAAAGGGTGGCTGGAGGCTCCAGAAGAGGCCAGAGAAAACTGGATTTCAACACTGTGGTTTAGGAAAAGCAGAACTGGGAATTGAGAGAGATTTCATGGAGAGACATGGAGTCAGGTGGATGAAAAGCCTGAAGATTTGGCCTCAAGAGGTTTCACGGGGTTTAGTAACACAAGCAGATCAGGAGGAGAGAAAGATCAGTGGGCAGCAGTGAGGGACAGCCATGCCCATGAGACAGCTGTTCCCACATGGGCAAAGCCAGCTTGGGTGACACAAAGCAGGGCTGCAATCTGCCACCACCAGTATAAAGCACAGCAGGATGCCAGTAAATCCTAGGAAAAAAAGAGCTAAGTTGTACTCCTTACTCACCAAAGAGTGCCTCTCACCCACCATTATTGATCCCAGGCATCGAGGATGTCCACAGACTGCTGCTGTTGTCATTAAAAGTATAGCAGTTCCCATACAAGGGATGGTGGAAGTGGGTATAATTCCTGAGAGGGGAACAGAAACATTCACACCGTGTGAGAAGGACTGTGAGACCAAGGGGAAGGGCTTTCTGAAAGGAACGGCTCTGTTTTGCATCAGCAGGGAGAGGGGCTTACAGCAGATGGGCAGTATTTGTTGTGTAAACTCACCTGAGCAGGAAAAGCAATTAAAATGTGCTGTAAAAAATGTCCTGGAGCTGGACAGATTTTTACACCACATTCTGCATACTGCTCAAGAGCCCAAATGGGCTTTAGCAGTACTAGCAAATACTGTATTATCTTCCTAATGCTGAAGAATAGCTCTTCCAACCCCTTTTCCTCCCGTGCTAATGGGTGTCATTTCACTACCTCCACTACCTTTTTTTTGACCAACAATAGCAGGAGAAAAGTAGAATAATTTTTACTGTCTTTTTGTATCAACTCTTTTCCCTCCTGTTTCTGTATGTGGGCTGATACATACCACTTTACTACTGTAGAGAGTAGAATAAAAATACTTTTACACTGTACATCAGTACTCACCCTGGTGTTTGTACCAGTGAATTATTTTATTTGTGTGAAACCCAGGAAAAGGCAAAACCATCCTCCAAGGTTCATAGTTTCAGGTCACAGAAACTGTGGCCCTGGTATGCACAACCCACAGGAAAGACTCAAGAAATGTCTTTTGAAACAATGGGAACTGAACAAGGAACAATTCCCTCTTGGAAAAGAGGTTCTCTAATGTGGGTTCCTTGATTCCCCTTGAACTAAGACACAATATGAGTGTTTTCAGGAAGACCTGGTGGGATGTTTCCACTACTTACGCCTTGTCACATGTTGCTTCATTGAAGCGGCAAGCATAGATGAAATTCTCGAAGTCAGACTCATCCAGGGCTTTTGCATCAGGCACCTGTGCTAGGATATTGATATAGTGAAAGCTGTACCATTCCCGCACGGCATCCACTCCCGAGGAGTAAGCCTGATGGAAGCAGTCCTTGTTGTTCTCACTGCACTGTTAAGAAGAGAAGGAGAAAACCAGTTGTGTCACAGAAGTCTTCTCCAGGAGGTGAGGCTGTGCCCGTGGAAGAGCTGTTCTCCCTCAGCACAGGCAGGAGATGCCCCGAGGGAATGGAAATGCTCCACAGGGCTCCTGCACTTGACAAAAAAAGAGGTCAGCGGGATGTGAAAAAGCAAACCCAGGGCAGTTCTTTGGTGGAAGGGAAACACCAGGTGAATAAGCAAGGCTGAGTAAAACCCAGGAAACAGCAAGTCTCAGTGAGGTGTGCAAGATAATCTGCACATAAATTCTACCTGGTATAAAACCAGGAGCTTTAAATTCTTGAGTGGGGAGCCCTTCCCTCAGGGTGTGTCCAGAAAAACTTTTGTGATACTGTGAGAACTACGGTTAACTGGCAAGTGATTAGCTTCAGTCCTTCAGTGCCTTTTTAAATGCAAACATAGATACCCTAGGGCGAGGAAGCTGCTACCTAGAAGCAAATACGACCATGACCACATTTCAAGTGACCCAGGACCATCAAATACTTTGAATTATTGGGCAATGCAGCAGCTGATGCTGATAAACTTCTCTCCAAAGGCAACTGCAAGGCTGATGTAGCCTTCAAGAAGGACAAAGTTTCCCTGATGTACCTAGAAAAGACGGACAAGTCCCCTGGGGCCTGCATGGACCGGAACAGGACTTGGGGAGCAGGATTGCATTGGGCAAAGGATTCAGCTCGAACTTTATCTGTCATTAGCAAAAGCCAGTGCAGATTAATAGGACTTCTACTTAGGGAAAGGCATGGCCAAGGGTCTAACAAGACAGAAGTAGCTAGGCAGAGACTGGAGTGGGTAGGGCACAGGATATCTAGGGATCTCACCAGAACAAAGCCAATTTTCCAGTCGTTCTTGTCCACTGAGGGGCTGTTCTCTGGCAAGTTGACTATGTTATCCCGCTTCTGCCTCCGCAAAGGATGGCGTTGGACATGATGGAGCAGGCTCCTTGAGCTGCGCTTTTGTGCAGACAGGGTGGACCAGTCGCTTCGTGGCAGAGACATGTTGTAGTCATAAAGGTCTAGCAGTGTCTGATGGGTGATTTGGTCCAGCTCATCCAGCTTCTTTCGGATGGCACTGTATCTATAAAGGGGGGAGAGAGGACTTGCAGTTTTAGGGCTCGGTGCACATAAACAGCTCTGAATAAGGCATGCAGCAAGTTTGCTGGGGTGATTCTGGACATTCCTGCCACCAGCTGTAAATCTCACCCCTTGCTGGAGGCTATCATCCTTGCAGGAGAGAAGCAAATCTTCTTTAGCCCCATGGCAGTTTATATTGCAGGCCGCTCACACGCACCACCAAGCAGAGCTGCCTAAACTAACATGCCTTACTGTGAATGCCCTGCAGCGGCAAAGGCCTGCGGAAAGCGTTCTTTCCACCGGCACCGCTACAGAAATGGCCCCTCAAGGACCTTGAGGAGAACAAGAGAACATGCTTTTATCCCACACTCGTTCAAGCCAAGGCAGTCAACAGCTCTGGAAGCCTGTTTCTTACCTGTATGGATTGAGGGTGCACAGAGTCACGGCTGGGAAAGTGAGCCTGTCAGAGTTCAGGTTGAGATTGAGGTTCACAGGGTAGCTGAAGTACTCCCTGTAGAGGATCCCAAACTGCCAGTACAGTAAGCCGAAGGTGAGAAAGAAAAGAACGGACCAGAAGGCTGTCTTCATCTTATTCTTTTTGGAGCACACCAGGCGGATAGCCCCATGGATGGTTGTATTGCTGCAGAAGAACTGGAACAGCTCCTGGTAGGAACTGTAGAATTCGATGAGACCCTCCCGTTCCTCTTCCTTCTGCTGCTGCTCCTCTTCTTGCTTACATTGTCTCGTTTTTTCCCCTTCTGGCATCTTCCCTGCCTTCACAGACCCACCCTAGAGCACAAACTCAGAGTCAGCGGGTCGCCCTGTGAGACCGCGGCTCCGGAACGCCACGCGCGGTTCTGCATCACCACCTTCCCCAAACCTCGGNTCCCCGCCGTGACACGGGGTAGGTCCCGCAGCCCCCGCGCCCCTCCCGCGGCTGCGCCCCCCGCCCGCCCCACCGGGGCCGCGGCACTGACGCGAGGAGCGGTGCCCATGGCGAGCGGCGGCTTCTCGGACGGGGCGGCAGCCGGGGCTGGGGCCGGGGCTGGGGCTGGTGCCGGGGCCGGTGTGCTCTGCCCGAGCGCTGCCGGCTCTCCCGCAGCCTCCCCGGCTGGGCTGGGACCGGTTCCTTTCCAGTTGGAGCCAGCACCCCGCCCGGCTCCTGCCCTGCCAGCCTCTCCCCGCCCCTCCTGCCTGTCCCTCCTGCCTGCCCCCTCCTGCCCCTTCCCCTTCCCCCGAGCGCCGCTCCCGGCGAAGAAAAGGCTCTTTAAACTCTCAAGTGTTGGCAGAGGGGGCCGGGGAGCGNGGGCTGGGGCCGGGGCTGGGGCTGGTGCCGGGGCCGGTGTGCTCTGCCCGAGCGCTGCCGGCTCTCCCGCAGCCTCCCCGGCTGGGCTGGGACCGGTTCCTTTCNAGCCCAGCCCTGGGCAGGTACGGCTGCCGAACAGCCCGAGCCTCCTCCTCCTCCTCCCACCCCCTCCGGCGGGGACGCGGCGTCCCAGCGAGCCGAGGCGATGCGGGAGGAGAGTCGGCAGCGCCGGCCCCCGAGGCAGCCGCAGGCAGCGCCCGCCGGGAACATCGCCCCGTCCCTCCGGGGGCGGCGGCAGCCGGCCGGCCGTGAGAGCTCCCGCCTCGCTTTCCTCGCCAAATTGTGCTTTCCAAGGGCAAAGTCGAGAGTTTGGGGTGAGAGCGGCGGAGGGGATGGGGCTGGGACGGAGAAGGCTGGGGGCGAGTCGGTGACACGCACAAGTTACCGCATCGCCTTTGCTGGTTCCTTAACGACAGACATCTTTCCTGTCCAGAACTACCTGGCCCAGCTATGAGCAGGAACTTGTTTCGCTGTTCTGTGCCTGGGAAATCAAGGCCTCCCAGCATTACCCAAAGCCTTTCAGTGGTTCCTCGGCCCGCGGAAATGAACACCCGCAGCCAAACGTAGCCAAAAGTCACCCCCCATCATTATAATCATGGAAGTTCTTTACCGATCTTTTCTCCCACCTGACTTTCTTTCGAACTAACTCTCTCTCTTTCTTTCCTTCCTGGGTATCTCCTTCAGATAAGTTCTTGTTCAGAGTGTTCTGTCACTGAATTTCAATCCTTATTGGCGTTTTCTGTAGTTTGGTTAGTGACTCAAAATATGCAGCCACTTTCACTTCTTCATGTTGCAAAATACTGTGCTTAAAGAGGGCAAGCAGCACACTTTTGAGGCCAGCAGTCAAGTGACAGCATGCCAGGAACAGCCTTGTGACAGGTGCTTCTTACAAGCCTCCAGCCACAAGTCGGACCTTTCCACTAGCTCTGTTCTGTGACAAAAACCAATGCAAAGCAAAAGCATCGTTTCTCTTGAAGTTCTAAACTTAGTTGTATCTCCAATAATATTTTTTTGACCTTTCATCAGAGATGAAAGTTGAAAAAGTGGGAGGGATGAGGGGAACGAGCTAATACTGTATCAAATGCCGATTACAAAGCAGCTTCTTCAGAGCATTGTGTAGGAAGAACATGGTCCTGTTGGAATGAGTCCAGAGCAGGCCATGAAGATAATCAGGGGGCTGGAGTATCTCTCCTATGAAGGCAGACTGAGAGGAGGGTGTTGGGGTTGTTCAGCTTCGAGAAGCAAGGGCTGCAGGGAGATCTTATCACAGCCTTCTTGTACCTAAAGGGGCTACAAGAGAGTTGGGGAGGGACTTTTTATCAGCGCATGTAGTGATAGGACAGGGGAGAATGGCTTCAAGCTGAAAGAGGACAGGTTTAGATTATATATTAGGAAGCAATTCTTTGCTGTGAGGGTGGTGAAACACTGGAACAGGTTGCTGAGGGAAACTGTGGATGGCCCGTCCCTGGGAAGTGTTCGAGGCCAGGTTGGATGGGGCTTTGAGCAACCTGGTCTAGTGGAAGGTGTCCCTGCCCATGGCAGTGGGGTTGGAACTACATGATCTTTAGGGTTCATTCCAACCCAAACCATTCTGTGATTAGAAGTATCCTTCTGGGTTGGACTGATGGTCCGTGCAGCTCTGTGTCTCATCTCAGACAGTGCCAGTAGTGGATGTCGTTTGGTGGAGGGATGTGAACTCTTCTGACTTGTGCCACTTGTGTGTTTTATGCACTCAGACAGACCTGGGTGCTAACAATCATGCAGCATCGATGCTTACAATTACAGGTGTAACCTATAGAGCTCTAATCCGGTCACTTCACAGAGAGCAACTTGTTTGATTTACATTATCATAATTTCCTGAAGTTACTCAGTTACACTAACAGACTAATCCTTCAAGACTGCCTCTGTCTTACTGGAATTGTGACTCTATCTTATTGGAATGACAAAAATTATTTTGCCCCTGAAAATGCCCCTTCTATACTCATTTAAGTTAACAGTACCCACAAGGCAACTACAGCCAAATTTGGTAGCCCTTAGTTAGGTATTCTCTGATTTCTGCAGTATTTAAAAGAGTTTTAAATTGTCTTTTTTACATTTTCAGAAAATGAGTTCAGAAACATGGTCCTTTTTGCTGGTGGGAGACAAAGGTAACTTACAGTTTTTGATTTCTTTTGACTTGAGGAATAATTAAAAACTCAGACATCTGGACTGATTTGCTGTATCTGAATGACAGTCTAAAGCAATTTTCTCAGCATTTTGTCATGTCTGACAATTTCCATCACTATGTTGTTTGGGAGAACTTTTGCCCTTTGCTGGCTTAGCAGTTAATTAGGGTGTGGGTACATATATTGTATGTTTCAATTAATTAGGGTGTGGGTACATGTATTGTATGTTTCATTTTTACATGTGCACATGATATACATCATATATCTATGTATCTTTACATGCACATTAAGTGCATATTGATTTTTCAAAGACTTTTTCTATTTTTTTTTTTTTAAGAATTAAAAAGACACTTACTGACTCTTTCACTATTTCCAGTGGCCATGACAGCTGTGATCCAAGCAATTCCCCTTTCTCTCTTTCCCATGCCAGTGAGCCCCTCAGGCTGTCGTGCATTATCTGCTGTTGTGGCACACCTGAGAGCACGTATCAGCCCTGAGGTGACTTCCAGTAGCTTCAGTCATGTGAATATCACGCTTTGGCCATGGCTTTGTAAAAGTCCCTGTGTTCCCATGGTCACACAGATGTGCTGCAGATTGACTGCCAATGCTCAAAGGAACCAAAAATTAATTTTTAACATTGCTACATACACAATTACCACTTGACTCCCCAAATACTTTAGAAACAATGCAAACAATAAAACTCCTTTTGCCAGGTCAGCTCCAGTCTCAATCTCCATTAGAAGATCAGAATTTGCTAACTCTTCAGGGTTGTTTTTTTGATTACTTACATCTTCCCGGCTTCTGTGCTATTTTTTTCCCAAAGCATAGATGAACTGGATCACTAAAGTGACCATCTTGTCGCTCAGATTGTCAGTCATAAATGGTACCTTTTTCCTCAGGCTCGCTTCACTGTAACAGAAGATAGCGGCATGGAATTATTAGTGCAGTTTGCAAAAGCAATGCCTGTTGATAGTTTAGGTGATTATGTACACTCCTGTCTCACACAAGAGTCTTCTTAGCATTTTGCCCATCCAAAACTTTCTGAATATTTCCATGTATTGACCTATCAAGATGAGCCACACCTGATGGAACTGGTTTTGACACTGATGGTTATTGCCCTTGCTCCCATTCAGGGTCAGCAATTATGGGATAATTTGCCTTCTGAAATCCCAGTCTTGCGTTAGGATGAAAGTCCTTCCAGCAGGCACTACAAATCCTTTTTGGAAGTTTTCATTCACAGTATTTGCTCCACCTCCAATAACATTTTAAATCCAAGGAGCTTTATACTGAAAAGCTCCTTGTCACTAGTTCCTTCTCTTATGAAATGGGAAGCGCCCTGTTGTTCTGGGCAGTGCTTCTGTATATTACATCTTCACAAGCTGAATGCATGATTGCTTTTTATTGCTACTGAACAACCTTTGAGTAAACATGAATCATTTTTTATGGCACCAAATTTGAAATGTTTCCTTACCAGCTACATCTATTATCTGCCCAGGTAGGAATGTGATAATGATCTGTAGTACACACAACGTTTAAAATAGAACAAACTTCAGCACACTGCTACTGTGGTGGGGGGAAAAAGTCTCTCCCTATCTGGTATGGATTCCAAGGGTAACAAATTATACGTTTTTGAACTACTTGATCGACCTTTGGTCAGTTTAATTCTTTTGTGTATCTGTATGCAAAATTGTATTATCCTTCTGCTGCAAGGCAGAAGCCACTGATTGTTTCTGGATTGTCTACCCTACTTATATTTTTCTGCATTAAAACTAGCCACACAGTCAAGGAACAGCATCGTGGATGTTGCTATAAGTCTAGGTGTTTGGCCAAAGAAGCACTAGCGCAGTAGGTGATAAAGATGGGTAAATGTGAGGTTACACATTGCACCACTGTTGTCTCCAGCAGGGAGATGTTTATCCAGATTGCGTGGACTCCCTTGAGGCAGAGGTGTTGATCACTAGAAAGGGTCGTCATTAAAAAGCCATCAGGGATTTGCACATTGATCTAATGGGCTGTCAAATGCCTTCTGCCTTGCTGCCGATGTAACTTAGCAGGAAACAGTGATGTCTGTCCTGAATAACCAGTGATACCACAGCATCAAGAGCATGTCCATGGACATACTTCCACTCCTTCGTGTCCCGAGGAGGCTGGTTTTCAATACATTTATTTTTTTACCTTGTAAGAGCAGAGTGGCTGTGGAGAATCATTCTGGTGAAGCAAAAGGGAGCCCTGGGGGAAAACTGAAGCAATGTGTGTTATCCCTATCTTTCAGCATGAAAGATGGGAGACTACCAGGTAGAGTCATGAATATAACATTGTAGGACTGAGAAAATCCTCCTGGAAACTGTATGGAGGGAACCCAGTCCCTCTTCCTAGGAGAATGAAGTCAACGTGAGTGGACCCCAGGAGGCTCAGGTGGATCCTCTTCTGTTGCTGCTTGCATGCTGTAACACAGTGTGAAGCCTGGAGGAGAGCCTGACTAGTGGATATTTATACTCTGCCTCAGCTGGAAAACCTGAATTAGCTTCTGAAAAAGGTATCTGACTCCTATCTGTTATCTGTATTGCTTCCTGGAAATGGTGAATCAATCAGGGTGCTGAAGAAGTCCAGCAACCCAGACCCTTTAGCCGTTCCACTTTGTGTCCAAGTCAGCTGCCATCCTTGCTTGTGACCTGTCATCCTCCCTGAGAGAATCACTGAATGCTGAGAATGGGCCTTCAAGCTCTACCTTTGCTGCGTATTACCTCATGTAGGATCACTTAGCCCGACTGACACCTCCTCAGGTACTGATCACAGGCTGGTCCTACTTCAGTGGGACCAAGCGTGGAAATGACCAGATGAAAATTCCCGCCCACTAGCACAGCTCAGCTAACACCCATCTGGAAGCTCTGTGGGCAGTCCAGGCTGGAAGAGCCGCAAGCAAAATTATAGGACTGATTTCTCCATCTGCTTTGTCTTGAGGGGCAATTAATAAATGGGCAATCAAAATGGAGCCTCCTTGAAGTTCCCCTACTCTTCCCTGCTCTCCCCAGCTGAAGTCTTTAATTTCCTCATTCCAGCCCTAACAATATAACCATTATCACAGCCACCTGACTCCCTGGGCCTCTGTCCCCACCCCTTTCATGATCTCTCCTGCCTGTTCTTGTAAATTGGAGGCAGAAGGAGCCACCTCAGACCAGTTTTTCTTCCGGCAGCTGCTGCTCCGCAGCCAACAGAGAGGCTGGTCCCCTGGTGAGCCTAGCACAGTGCCTGGCATGGCACAGCCAGATGGACACAGGTGCTGGTTGCTGTCTGCCTGCAGCTTCACAGGAGCTGGCCATAGCACCAACCTGCTTGTGTTTAGCTTGGGTTTTGATGCTGCCTTATGAAGTCCTCCAGGTGCCCTCTCTCAGTCACTCCCATCCCAGTGGTTTCATGTTGCTTCTGCATCTTGGCTCTGCTCTGGTGGTGGTGGTGGTGGTGGTGGTGATTTCTCCTCCTCTGCACTATAAGCATTAAAAGGGAATCCAAATGGAATTAAGCTCTCAAGAAGAGAAGTTCATATATAAATGAAGTTCTGTTATGGGTAAGGCCAGATTTTGTAGCCAAGTGGCTTAAGGGAGCCCTTTCCACCACACCCTTCTCAAAAGGAAGAGAATGCAGGATCACCTCCCTTTCCCAATCTCTCTTTCAGTTGTTCCGATGTGTTCAATTCATCCATCTGCTCCAGAGGTTTTATGTCTTCCCTCATAAGACCTCAGGCTAGCAGTGATGGAATGCTCTAAAAATGGTCTGAAAGTTCTGGAATGATCCATTAGGCAAAGAACCTGTTTTTTTCCCAAGATGTAAGTTGATAAATTCAACTTAAGAACTAGGTGACAGACTACTGTTTGATGTTGTCTTGGTTTTCATAATGAAGTAATCTGGGGTTTATCCTCTACAGGACCTGGAATGTCTGGGTTACTACCTTAATTTTTTTCCTTTTTTTTCTTTTCATCCTTTCTTTTAAACAGAAAAGGTTGGCCAACAAAACATGAATCTTAGTCGAGCCATGTGACCACTTCTAGTGATACTGAAAAGAATGGGATTTCATCCTTATATTCACTGTCCCATCCTGTCACCCTTTCTTTTAACTCCATGTCAAGACTGCGGCTGTTTCAGATAAATCTCATATACCAAAAAGCTTATACTGCTGCACAAATTTTGGGGACAGGAAGGGATTTTCATCAAGTAAGAAACATAAATTGTTTTTTTAGAGAAACAATCTTCCCCTGTACCTTGAAAAATGGTCCACTTCAAGGGTTCCAGGGCCTTTTGCCTTCCAGATCCTCTGTTAGTAAAGAATCTCAAAGTACCTTCTGGTATGAGGCTGTGCATATTTATCAGCTGAGACAATTTATCTTTTGTGCTAAGGACTTAATAAGATCCTGGTGGTATTTCAGGGGAGGGCAGGTCTGTGAGGATGATTTAGGTATGTACAAAAGTAAAAAAGGAGGGGAAAAGAGCAATTCATAAAGAAGTCAATGCTGAGCAAACCTGAGACTTCAGAAGTGTTTGAAAAAGGGGTAAAGGAAAATGGTAAAAATTACAGTTGAAAACAAGGGAAGTAGAGGGAGGCGAATGGAAGGAACAGTAGTAAATGAACTAAAAAAAAAGAGAAGAAAAGTGTGCACTTCTCTGCAACTGCACCCGGATGTGATGGAAAGGCCTGCATTGCCCAGTGACACTGAAATACAGTCTGGCAAGTTATATATCTCCCAGAAGATGACACATGCAAAACAGTTTGCAACACAGGAGGCTGAGTTTAATCCACAAACTCTTAAAACAGTGACATGTTGCCTTTCCTGCCTTTGCAGTCATTTTTTCCTCCCTTTGCTACACCTTTTCATATCTTCATTTTCATCAACTTTGCCAGCCTTTGCCATCCTTACTAACTGGGCATGTCCATGAAAAAGGGGTGAACACCTTTCTGTTGGATGCATAAACCATTATTCAGTGATGTAAGGGCAGTTACCAAAAAAGCATCTATCAAAAAAAAAGTCAGAGTTATCTACAACTGGAAGATTAGAGAAGGATGTAAACTTTGGCGTGTTGCATAGAGAAAAGCAGCAAGTCAGGTCAAACAAAGCTTGAAGGAACAACTAGGAAATGGATTAAAAACTAGCATTAGATCTCTCTTGAAACACATCAGGCACCTGCCAGATGTTCTGAGGGCAGAATGGTGATCAGGCTGTGCAAGGAGCCCACAGTGGAGATAAGGCCCTTGCAGACACCTCTGCAGCTGAGCTGAGCGTTGAGTGAGGAGATCAGCATGGCAGAACCCATTCTTCAGCAGGGTGGGGTTTGCCAATGAACATGTCTGAAATTGAAGCGGCTGTGGAAAAGGCTGTTCAACACACTGACAAAATGAACAGTAACAACTTGCTGGGAGCCATGGCATTTGTCCAAGAGTCTTAAAGGATCTGAGGAATCAAATAGCTGAACTGCTCTGAGCACTGTGTAACCCAATGTTTGCCGCCAGTGCGGTACCTGAGGAGGGGAAGGAGGTGAACGTGATGCCCCTGCAGGTGGACAGTTTGGCAAGAGGCAGGTGCTGGAAGGGTTTCTGGGACTTGTTTGGGCTTCACATGAAGATAGCATGAGTTAAAAGATGAGAGGTAAGTACAGTTAGAGTCTAAGAGAGCCTGGAGCAGCCTGGCACACCACTCCAGGATACTTATGTCTCCATCAGGCTGTGAAATCCATACCATCATCTGTCAGTTGGAGGGAGGTGTGTGCTCTGGTCTACTTCCTGAGGATGCATGCTTGGATGAATGTTGCCTGGAGCCAGCTGGGACCTGTGGAGTGTTTGGCACTTGCTGCAGGACAAAAGGGATGCTGTGGTCTAGGCATGTTGACCCAGCTATTGATGAAGGGGACAACAGCAGTGACAGAGGGGTGTGTTTCTGTCAGCATCAGAAATGAAGCTGCTGCTGGTAGCCCTCTCCTTTCTCCTTTTCTGATTCAGGAGAAGGAGCTCCCAATGCTGCAACCATTGCTTCATTGGGGACATGTGGGGGGGCGGTCCTCATTTCTCTTCTGTTTCTCCTGGAGAGACAGAAGCTGGTCCTGGAGGCGGAAATTGACCCTCTCCAGATGAGCTTTTTGAGCTTCTCAGTTAGTTTTTCATCCAGAGGGGGCATCTGCCATTTTCCAGCATCTGGTCATCACTCATTGAAGGAGATGCATGGGAACCCACCATATTTCGTGTGCTGGGCGAAGCTGAATTTTCAACAGACCTAGGAGCAAGAGCATGCTTTGACAGTGGGTAGGAGCTGGCCTGACTTAGTGTGACACATCATGCTCTAGAGGGAATCACGAGTCCACGCTTTTGTCTGGGACACAAGTTAGGGGTTGTTGTAATAGGGCTGGAGGCTTTGAGAAAGGAAAGCCCAATTCCTTTACCTTTTCCCATTTTTCCATTTCTCATTTCCCCTTTCTTCTTTCTCCTTACTTGTGGTTGGTTTGGGTTTCTTTGGGCTGTTTTTTTGGTTTGTTGAGATTTTGTTTGGTTGGTGGGTTGGTTGGTTGGTTTGGTTTTGGTTTTGGTTGGTTGGTTGTTGGTTTGTTTAGCTTTTTTTTTTTTTTTTTTTGAGAGGCAGAGAATGTGGAATGTTACAGTCACTTCACTGTCCATTGCAGCTTATCACTGCTTGTATCACTGAAGTCCAGATGAAGGACACATCAGAGGAAGTGGTTAATGCAGAACATTGCTGTTACTAAGAAAAGCAAATGTGCAGCACTAGTGAGGATGTGTCTTTGGTCAGCATCTCATACACTTCACAGAGAGATGCCTCAAGGCAGTGTTCCTGCAGGCAGTGCTAGGGAGGAGAAGCAGCCATTGTATAGCTGAGATTGCCTTCTCAATGAAAAGAGGTATTCAGCTACTGAGAAGAACTGCCTGATGTCTGTGGGCTTTAGAGAACCTGCAGCTGTGTGGGAGTCATTTTACTGCTTTTGTGTGTGACCCACCTGCTGCTCACTGGGCGGACACAACTGAGGACTCTGATGCTGAGCTCTTGCAAGAAACCTGCTGCTTCAGGCCTCTGATCTAGAAGAAATGTACAGTTGCACAGCATGAATGCTGTCCCTGATGCTTTGTCCCAGCCCACCCCTGCCAAATGGGTTGCAGTGATTCCTTGCAGTCCGTTGACCGAGATGGAGGAGATGTGGGAAAGGTTAGCATCGTGTCTATGGTCAATGTGGAAATTTGCATCTCTGCTTGAATGAGATTTTGTCTGTCATTGCCTGGTGGGTAGTGGGAGAGGGCTTTTGGATTTGAATGATTCCCCTGCAATAGACACTTCACTGGGAGTCTGCAAGAAGCAGAGGGTGACAGGTGAAATTTGAAGCTTCTCAGCCTGAGCATAGGGCACCAGGATGGGAACCAGCTTTCTAAAGGACAGCTTTCCCCTCTGTAGAGAGCTCTATCTTTATAACACTTCAGCCTCCAAAAAAGGGACCGTAAGGATAATCTAGTTCCAACCCCCCACCATGGCAGGGACACCTTTCACTACATCAGTTTGCTCAGAGCTCCATCCAGCCTGCTGGGCTGCATGGAAACATTCTCACATGTTTCAAGAGTGGCATCTCTTTACGGTTTAAAAAGGAGTCCCTGGTAAACCTTGTCTTTCCTGTGGCACACTTCAACAGGGCCACTGACACTGAATTCCCATGGCATGCAGGTAGCAGGTGCATGGCTGGAGAGGGCTGGCACACTGACCTGAAGGGTAGGGAGTGGCCTCTCGTGTCCTGTGTCTGCCACGTTCCAGGGCAGGGCTTCAACTGGACAAGGTGCCTGCGCTGTGGTACCTGAGCTCGAGAAGCAATGTCCATTGTTGCTCTGGAAGTGCTGCAGAATGTGATTATGATACAGTGTGAGGCTGAGACAAACACAGTTTATTTAAAAGCTTTGCCTCTAGTTAATGCTCATAACAGCTGAGCTTCAGCTATGCTCACAAAGTCCATATAAACTGGTGTAGTTAGACTGCTGGATCTATTTTGCTGGCTTAAATTGAATGAGCAGAGGCATAAGCAAACAAGGAGAAACATATGGGGAAAATATAATCTTGAGCTTGGCTTTATTACTTGCAAAATATCTGCACTTTTAATACGAGCTTAGAAGTTTTGGCTTATCCAAATCCACAGTACAATGCGGCCACACCTCTAAGTAATCTTTGTTGGCTGAAGTGCAAATAATCTTATGATTTGCAGGTTGACAAAACGTGTGTAAAACTTCGTGTCTTATATAAAACAATTCTCCTAAAGAGTTTTTTTAAAACACCTACATTTAATATTTATTGTATTGACACACTGTGCCTTATAATGGGTTGGTCTGCTCAGCAGCTGATCAGATGAGGACCAGATTCCTGCTTCTCCATTCACATGGCCAGGCAGTGATGCCATGTGGCACTTGGCCACAGCACATTTGACCTTGGTAGGCAGCATGGCTGTCTCTCAGGGAAGCAGAACATCTAATATTATTTATCGTTGTCTTTCTAATGCGATCAAGTTTATTTTTGGTGCACTTTTAGTCTCAGTGGCATTTTCTGTATTAAGTGTTTTATATTTAAAATGTAAGGAGCATTGTTGTTAAACACCAGGTCACCTTGTTTATCAGTAAGTATTACTTTTTCTGCTTTAGGGTATCTGCTTTACTTGTTTTTGTGGTTTAAATTCAGTCTGAAACCTTCAGGGACACAGTAATTGTGGACTCCAGTGGGGAGCATCAGAAAGCAGGTAGTCAAGTAAAATCAAGGGCCATGGTATATTTCTGCTTATGAGGAATACAGCCACTTCTAATGCATTTGTTCCATCTGTCCATTATTATTCCTTCCCTCCTTGTCGATTTATGGGCCAAAAATGCAGGCGAACCACCAGCTCTCATTTCATGTGTAACACAGGCCTTGGAATTTGACCCAGTGTCTCTTTTAACGGATGCCGTTAACTTTTCTTTTTTAATTTCTATTAAAGGACAGCTTGAAAAAACTAACCTGACCCTTATTTGAAGACCTTGAAAGATAGCCTACCCCTTTTATTGACAGATGGCTAGGACAATCATCCTCACTGTTGAGTATATTATGTCTTATTCTACTCTGAATGTGCCTAAACATACCTTGAAGCTGTTAATTTTCTCACTGTGCCTTTCTCTGTAGGTGACAGTGACACCAGTATTCTGTATTTTCTGTGGCGTGATTGAGAGATACTGGTTTAGTGAGACCAGAGTAATGACTCAAAGTGCCCCCTATAAGGTGTTTTCTAATCTTCCTAATTGGTCCTGTCATTTTGCTCTGGACTATCTCCAGGCTTTCAACAAAATAAAAAGCCCCGTGGGCGGCTGCACAGTCAATGGGTGTTGCAGCTTCAGACTTTGCTGGGCTTCCAATTCCGCATTGCCAGTCACCAGTGACGGTGACTTCTCCAGTGGTTGCCAGTGAGATTCCTGCTCTTGTCAGCTTGTCCTTCCTTGCTGGCTGCACAGGAGCCAGCTGTCACCTACTCCCCTGTTATCTGGGTGTGTCTGAATCCAGCAGGCAGTCCAAAAAGCTTCCGTGAGTCCTGATCCAGAATAGCAGCCTCTGGCAGCAAGGGGACTGGTAATGACACCAAGGGTCCCTTGGAGGTCCCCTTCATGAGTCCTGGGTGGCTTCCCCCTCTGTGTGGGCTCAGCCCACCTGTCCACTGGCCCTGGAGCCATGCAGTAGGCTTGACTCCACAGTGTGGTATGGGAGGTGCACAGACAGAAGACAATCATTGGAACTAAAAATTCATTGCATGAAACGCATCAAAAATGAAGAGGAAAAGATACAAACAAAAACTGCTTCCACTGGCAGTTATACTCTGCCCATGGTCACTCTTAGATGTTCCCACAGGTCAGACAACTCAGAGGGATTCGTGGATTGACAGCATTGAGGCAGCATCGTGGTTCAGGACCTGGGGAGACTCCACGAACATTAGTGAGCATCTTCTCTTGTTTGAGTATGTTCAGCTGGCCAGGTGACTTGTGCTTATCTGAAGGATTCTTTCCTTTTGCTACTGACCTTGCTATTTGCAAGTTTTAACAGCAGTACTTTTTACAGTTTTATCTCCTGTTGCAAGTATTAAACAGCACAGTTCTTTCAGAGAGGCACACACTGTCAGCAGTAATTGCTGCTCTTTTTGGACAATGATTTTTTGTCTGTTAGCTAGTAATTAATCCACATAATGCAAATGATGATGTATTCATACACTACACATTTTCTCTTCAGAAATTACAGATTTCTTGGTTTGTTTAATCTGCACCAGTGCTTCCATTATCCAAATGTATTCTTTTGTCAATGAATTGTCAGGTTTGTTTCTCACAGTGTTTTCTGGGTTTTTTGCTTTGTTTTTCTTTTTCTTTTTAAATACTAAGTTATTCATGTTATTTTAATTTTTTAAGCATCTGTTAGCTCACTTGTAATAACTTCATGGTGTCTTACCTATGATTATTATTACAGAACCATCTAACAGTCAGGTATCATCTCACTTTCTCCCTCTGAACATTGGGACAACATGCTCTTCCATGATCCTGGGATTTTCCTAGTATGCTAGGATTTTCCTAGTATGCCAGGATTTTTAAATACCTAACTCCACTGGGCCAGGTGCCTGCTCAGCCAAATATTTTATGATTCTGAGATGCAAATTTTCTTGGCCACTGATCTGAAAATATTTATGCTTAATAAGTGCTGTTAAAACTTTCCTTAGTTTACAAACAGATGAGGAAGTTGTTTATCCTCATGTAGTGTGAATGCACAAATCCGTTTCTTTCTGTATACAAACAACTACCTTCTCTGTATCAAAAAGCCTCCACCAAAAATCTTCATTATCAACAGTTTTACCTATTTCCACCCAGTAAGACCTTAGGATGTTACTAGTATTTCTTAGTTTTCAACATATTTTGAAAAAAGCTGCTTCCAAGTGCCATTAGGACTTGCAACAATCCAGTTTTTCCAGATTATTCTGAACACTCCTTATCACTTTGTATGCTTCATAAATTCTCACTTTTATTGTGTGCCATATACCTCCTTTCCATCCACCCCTTCCTTCTGCTTTTCCCCCCCCCGTTGGTTTTGTACAAGATTTGGAAGTGTTAACCTTCAAATTCCCTGTTGGGCAGAAAAAGCATTTAATCGTGTCTGTCTTTTTTTTCACAGCTACAAAGCCACAGATCCTCTCCATCTTGTAAACTTCTAGTAGTGAAATGTCTATTAAAAATTTTATTGTAGCTTTCTCCTGTAGAGTCATATTTTTCTGATTGATTGATTTGCCATCAGTTTAACCCATAACTTCCTCTGCTGGAGGATTTACCATTTTGAAATAGCAGTTTTGCCCTGCACACATAAAGCACATATATACATAAATTTCTTACTTAAACACCTCCCTTGTAGGCATTGACCAAATGTACTTATATAGAGCTACAGATACACACCTACATAAGTGTTGCATATTTACTTACAACATGTACACGTACGTAGGTGTACTTATATATGCACAGGCATATATGCAGTCATATAAACACTTGTCTATATACAATGTAATTTTCTCTCTAACCAGAGAGGAGGCGTTTCTAAAAATGTCAGAGTTGAGGCTGTCCATGTTGCCCTCCCTGGAAGACGATGCGTTTGCCTGTGAGTGGTCACTCAGGTACTCCACCAAGGGCAACCCCACTCCTCCCATACCAACCAAGGGCTATGTCAGTATTTGGACAAGGCTGGCTTTCCTGAGCAGGATGTGTCAAGGGACAGGGGACAAAGGACTACAGGTGAATGACACAAAGGTTTTCTCTGTTCTGAAGCTGTAAGAATTTGCTAAGACTTTGGTTTAGCTGAAAAGGAGAAAGGAAAAAAAAAAAGAAAGATGCAGGAAGACCAAAGCAGTGCAAAACATCACTTTGCGTTGCCTTTTACCAGAAATGAGTGTCCTGCTCATGCACTCCCTCTCTCTCCCTGCAGGATCCTGGGTTATCCTGACCTCCATCTCTCCTTAGCGGAGGTGCAGAGAAGAAGAGGAAGACGCTCCTTTCTGCACCTCACCCATGAGGGATGTGGCTCTGCATTTTAAGCTTCCACTAGCTCTTCTCCTGAGCACAGGGAAAAGGACAGTGATGAAGATGATGGTAACAATTAAACACCCTACCTGTCCTTGCAATCTCCCTTGCTCTGCAGTGGAAGAGGAGAGAAAGGGACATTGGGTTGGCTGGAGGGGCTGAACAGCCAGGAGCTGTCACAGTTAGAATTCCTTAGCAACTGACCGTTCATGCTCTTGTCAGGTACGCAGATGTGATGTGACATGAGTGAGCCAAAGCCACACAGGCCCAGGGCCAGTTATACTGGCTGGACTGATGTGTCATCACTCATTAAACTGCAAGTGTGGCTTGCTTTTCCCTGCTGGATCAGGAGGAGGCACAGGAGCAATCTCCCACCAGCAAGCAGAGTGAGAACCCCAACAGCTCCAACAGGGGGAAGCATTTTTGGCTGTAGTCCTCTAGTAGCATTGGTTTTGAGCTGACTTTTGAGTTCAGTTGAGCATCTAACTTCTTGGGGCATGGCAGTTGTCTTGTGCCTGTCCAGTGGGGTGCAGCCTACTTGCTACTTACTTTTGTTCTGTTGCTCCACTTTCAGTCATAAAATCTCTCTTCCCCTGAAGGATATGAGATACTTGCTCCCTCAAAACTTCGAGACTTGAAATAAAAACTGAAGAAATGAAAGGAGAAGAGGAGGACAGAGAGGATGGGTATGAGAGGACACCAGAAAGAGAGCATGGGGAGCTGGGCAGATGTGGTGTGACTCAAAGGTTTTGATCCTTGTGGTGGGTAGATGAGGTGTGACGAGGTCTGGGCAGGATGAAGGACTCGTCCCTCTGCCCCTGACACCTACCTGGTGCCCTACCTGGTGCCCTACTTGGACACTCACAGAGATGGACTCTGCCAGAGCCACTTGTGAAACACAGCAGCCGTAGGTGTCTGGTGCCTGTGCTGGGGTTGAGCTGATGCTGAGGTAGGAGGTGATGCTGTAGCTACCATCTCAGCTTTGCCAGTGGCTGGAGAACCATGCGTCCAGAGAGAAATTTCTTCATTGTTGCAGGTCAGAATATTCATCACATCTCTCTCAAATGACACTACTGCTGGAATGACAATAACTCTTTGAAGGCTCTGGAGGAGATAAACAGGGAATTGATCTACTAATAGCAGAGTACAAAAATCTGTCCACATGGGAGGGATGAGCTGCCTGTGACTGTTGAGTGTTGGGAGTGATGGGATAGGGTGCAGGGCAAAGTTTCAGTGCCTGGGGACATGGGACTCCTCTTGCCCCCAGGCACTTCCTTTCCTCACAGGCATATGAAGGTGATGTGCTGGGCATGGTGCAGCAGGGTGGACACCAAACGGGTGTGTGTCCTTTGTCTCTCACAGTTGTGTGTTGTAGGCTAAGTGATACCACATCCACACAGGTTTTTGGCCACCTGATAGCCAGCAGTGTTCCCTCCTTACTCACAGGAATCCTCTCCTCATCCCAGCTGCCACAGTGGGGTCCTGTAAGCAGCAGGGCAGTGCTGATCCGGGTGGAGAACCAGAGTGACCAAGAACCAGGAGGTACAGCAGGGCCTCTTGTCAGCCTGCTGGAAGCTGTGGCAGGGGTTCTCAGAGTTCACCTCCTCCCATCACAGCCCAGAGGGCTCTCAGTGCAGAGAGGCTCTGATACAGCAGGGACTTTTTATGTGGGATGGATACTGGCAATGGACCCTTCTCACCTCATGCCACTCTCCTCTGGAAACAGCATTCACCCTTGGGAAGACCCTTGTTTTCCCTGGGCGACCTTCCCTGAAGGGGTTGTGGGCACAGGAGAAGCCCTGGCCTGGCTCCTGGGGCTGGCAGGGGTTTCACTTTCACTCTGATAAAGCTGAATGGAAAAACCCCCACCATTAAACCCATTCATTTTTTCTGTACGGAGCAGAGCCTGGATGCATCAGGGAAGTGGGGCACAACAGGCTGGGGCTGAGGAGCTGCCCCCCAACCTGTGGGCTGGGTGGCTTTTGCTGAGTCTTTCTTTAAGTCAATGCCTTTCCCACCATGCTGCTGCTTGTGAGCTCATCTCCTCTGGCCCCACTGAGCAGCCTCTGAAAGCACTCACTTCTCTGCCTACTTGTTTTATAGAATACTTTATCCTTGTGAAAGACTAGGAGGTTGAAGCCGGTTTCTTTCTCCATCCCCCCGCCCCCCAACCCTAGCCCCTCAAAGTGTTCTTCAACTGGACAGAACACTGCAGCGACATGAGCCAGCTCCGCCTCGGCCCACCAGGCGTGTGGTGCCACCACCAGTTGCTAAATCAGCCCTGGCTTTGTAGGATAACCCCCAGCCACAGCTCCCCCAGTACAGCCTCCTGACATCCAATTTGTGCTGGCCAGACGCAGGTTCTTGACACAGACTTACCCCTCGCATCCTAGTCCCATCCTCTGGCACCACTTCAGTTCTTCCTGGAAAAGCCTCACAAGGAATGTGAATTCTTCCTGCAGAAGTTACACTTAGGAGCCCTGAGCTGTCAGATGTGGCCATTCAAGTATCTCACTTCCTCTCCAAGGTAAGATCACACCCTGTGAGTCGATGCCTTCCCCTTCAGTCTGAGATGCACTCATTTCTGTTCCCCTGGCTGTACATCTGACATTATCCATGCTCTCTGAGGGCACCCACATACTCAGGTCAGCCAGTGAAGCAGAGCAGAAGTGTGTGTGCAACACCTTCACCCCAGGCCAATGCATCAGCTGTGTCTGCTACAGCAAGGCTTCTTTCTCTGATTTGTTTGTCTACATGGCCCAGTGGAGCCCAAACTGCATTTCAGCAGCAGGTTTGCCCACTAGCTGTGTGTGCTGAGGGGCTGGGCCATGTCTGCAGCCTGTGCTGCAGCTGTGAAAAGAGTTGTGCCTGCAGCAGTTGTGATGGACTTTGTTTTGCAGGGTTGTAAGTCACTCTTGACGGTGCTCTGTAATCAAATCCCTCCAGGTGCCTGCTAAAGCTGGGACTCTGGCATTCTACAGAGCTGCAATCCATTGCATGCTGAATCAGTCTGGCTATAAGGAACAGCACTGGTAAAAAGTGCAGCTTACCAAGCTGGCTAGTGGCTATAGCTTTACCATGTAGGTGTCGTATTCAAACGAGCCATTCCACGCTGCTACAACCGCTAGGAGAGGGCTGTGCATCTGTTTTCTTACTCAGGGAGATGAAAACCTGTTAAATAACTATGTGATGACAGATAAGGAGGCATCAATGCCTAGACAACCAGGGGAAAGAATATACTCATTGTGATGAGAAAAGCAGTAGCAGACAACACTGGCAGCCAAGGGACGATCTAGTTCAGCAGGTGAGGCCAGAGTGGCAGATGCCTGTGTACTACAGGGAATCTCAGGTGATGATGTGGAATTAGAGAGGTGATGGTGGGAGGAGACCTCCACAGATCTCTGATCCAGCCTCTGGCTCAATCAGGTCACCACGACTTTGTCCAATCAAGTCTGGAAACCTCCAAGAGTGGATAGACTGCCACTTTTCTGGCGGTCTGTTTCAGTGCTGCTTTTCTAGCCTTACAGTAAAAAAGTAATTCCTGAAGTTCAGTCTGAACCTACCAAACTTCAACTTGTTATATCACCTATTGAGAAGACTTTGGCTTCATTGTCTTTGTAGCTACCTTCCAGGTATTGGTAGGAAATAATACGCAGTGTAAACTAGCTATCATGCAAGTACCAGGAATATGGTAGAGTAACAGTCATCCCTGGTATTAAAAATTCTGCTGTTCAGGACTGGTAGAGAGGAAAAGAAAAATAGTACATTGTCTCACATGTAGGATGTTACAGCTGGTTTAGATAAAACTCAGAAAGTTAAAAGAGGCTTTTCTCTGGTGCAGCTCAGTGCAGTCATGAACTGCTCAATTTCATACCTGGATATGTAGAGAGAGAGCTAATATTAAAAGAGAGAAATCCCAGTAAGAACTATCCTGCCATGGGGAAACTAACTTCAGAGTTATGGACCAGTGAATCATCTCTCATGATGATAATGGGCCTCGGGCCTGTAATTCTCAACATGACATGACAAATTCCTTCACAAAACCATCACTGAACCTACAAAAGATTTGTTAGTTGTAAATAGCAATTAAGTCATAGAGCAGGTGGTCATCAAAACTAAATTTGGAGCATGTGATCATAATTTCCTTACATATAAAATCAGTGGGAAGCTAAATAAGAATAGGCATGCACTGCACATGCATGTTTTGTTTCAAAAAAAATGAAATCCCAAGGAATTAGGACACTTCAGCATGGAGACTGCAGCAGTAAGGAAACTGTATGTGAAAGATGCCCAGGATTTCTGAGAGAGATCCACAATGTGTTTGGAACGTGCATCCCAAGTAAAGCAGCAAAAATCTCTCTGTAGCTACCTGGATGAACAGTCACAAAGTGAAGGGTAAAAAGAAAACTTTTCTTCAAATGTTTCTAGATATAATGTAGCATCAATCTGGAACATGCATTTTTAAAAGAAGAGAAAGTTTTTCATTTAAGTAAATAACTGAACCAGGAAAGAGAAAGTGGCTATAAAGAAGATGGGATCAAAACTAAAAATATTTCTTAAAATTAAATAATTATAAATAACAGTCTTCAGTCAGGAAAATGACAGTAAAGAGTGGAAAGGAGTGTAATGAATAGGAGGGTACAGGAACTACCACATCTGATTTGAAGGCAAAAAATACATTAATGTGATGAAACTAAGAAAACAAGCTAAGACTTGAATTTTGATGGATTTTTTTAAAACCACAATAACTTTTATTCTTAAGAAAGCAACAAGGAGTTACAGAGTTTTGCAAAACAATAGGAACTGTTTAGATAAACTTCACCTTGTCTGTGCTCACTCAGTTTTGGGAGTTGGAAGCCCAGCAAAATTCTTCCTTCAAACCAGACTTCGGATACATTACAATAAGTGCCCTGCCCTTTCACCCCATAAAACCTATCATCTGCCCCATATTACTGTATAGCACTGACTGGGAATTTCCAGACCCTTTCTAAAGGAGAAATATTTCACCAAAAAGTCTCTTGTTTTGACAGCACATGATGAGCATAGAGGAATATCAGCACTGGTGACTCTCTGATTTTACTGCGTCCTCTCATCTCATGTTTCAACGATCAATACTCTAACCCAGAACAGAGGCTGTGCCACCAGGTGAGGTCCACTGTATAAACTACAATTCAAAACAGAATCTGGATTCCACTGAGTTCACAAGGCTCAACCAAATATCTTACTTTGTCAGTAGACACCAAATAAAATAAAATATAAAATCTTCATTCCACTCATCTAAACATCACTCTTACCCTTCTAGTGTCTGTTGAATTGTTCTGTTTCCTCCCACATCATTTGCAGCTGCATCACCTCTTCCACATCCCACTTCGCTTCAGTCCTGGGCCCTTTTACCTCTCTCTGCTTGCCTCTCCTCATAATACCTACAATCAGGCAGGTCTCCTCTATCCAAACCCACTACCTGTTCTGTGTCCTGTCTTCTGTTGTCATGAGTTGCCTTGCCCTGCTCTGACCTTTATGATTTCCATGGTGCCATCATTTCACTTCCTGTTCTTCCAGTGAGAGAAAATGCTGCAAAACACATCGGCCTGGGGTTTGTGGAGTATTGGTACTGCCCTTCACAGGACCTGTGGACAGCATAAACATGATCAAAGCCATGAAAATCCGGAATGTGAGGTCTGGACTGAAAGTAACCTCAATCCTCAATGCTCTGCTGGACTTGGATCCCCTTTTCCAGTTGAGCCCCCTCCATAGCAACAGACCTATTCTGAGAAACACCAAATGCTCAGTTTCTCCTAATCAAATTCCTCAAGCTGAAATTCAAGAAGAGTTTTATTGGCCAAATTACAAACTTAAACTAGGAGCTAAGGACTTGCTGAACCCAACCGAAGCCTCTTGCCTTTTAAATAAGCCAGCATTGTGCTCACCAAGGTAAACAGGCCAGGCAAATTAATTTCCTTGCAGCTCCTAAAGCTTCTGCTGACTCTGCCAATGGGCAGGACCATCAACACTGAGCTAGCTTGGCATGCACCCTCAGATTAGTAGAACTGCATCTGACACCAGCCCACTGCTGTTAAGTGTGAGATGAAGTGAGAAGATGACACTGGCCAGGTGGGTACGCAGCGGTATAAGGGTGATCTCCACTCCCCTGTACAGCTTTGCCTCTTCCAGGGTCAGGTTAACCAGAATAACCTGAAGATGGCTGCAGATTTTCAGCTTTCACTGGATGTGCTGAAGGTTACTTAACCAAATTTACAGTTTACAGAAGTATACCTATATATTCACAGGGGCAAATGTGTCTCTTTCTGTGTGAATTAACACCCTGTGTCACCCCAGTGTACCCTACAGCAGTACCAGAAGGGAAATGATCCAGTCACCTAGATGTTCTATGCACATCCTGGCTGATCCCAAGAGGGACAGGTTGTGACATTCCTATCTCCAACCTTCTCCCTGAACCACCATATTTGCAAAGGTCGTGTCCTCTCTGTAGTCTGACTCAGGCAACTCCTGCACAGGGAATAAGCAGGATCAGTGGTAATAAAGTTGGACCTGAAGTCATGCCATCTCCAAGAACAAAATCTCTGGAACTGACAAGAAGGAGGCCAGAAGCAGAATAGCAGCAGTGCTGGTGACACTGACACTAAAGGTAAAAAGAGCCCAATTCATACCTAACATAAGCCACACTTTCAGGTCAGCCACAGGCAGCCATACTAGTTTACAGCAACCAAGTGGCTGTTCATGTGAGAGATTGCCCACAGACTGAAATTTTTCCTGGTCTTTTATACAGCCTTGAACACTGACTTACTCTGAGACACTATTATTTAAGTATTTTTTTTCCCCTCCCCAAATTATCCATAATCTTAAGTGGCTCCATTTCCAAGTACTTAGCAGAGATACTGACACCCATGTGTAAAGCATTGAGACTTCTCAGAAAGATTTCTAGGGACAGAAAAAAGAGTAACACACACACAAAAAAAAA
>VWZG01004145.1:127908-145728 GCA_013396735.1 Grallaria varia | reverse complement strand
AAAAAAAAAAAAAAGGAACTGTTGCTACTCCCACTCCTGGGACTAATCCACAGTTCCTGCAACTCAGACAACAAGCTCCTGAGTGTGCATGTGTGGAGAAAAAAACCATCCTCATATGGTTAAAAATCTCACAGGGATCACTTAAGCTGGAAGTGTAGACAAGGACGAGCTGCACTCCACGTGTTTCAATCACCATGCAATTCACGCCCTTGATTACCAAGCACTCAGCTCAGGTTCATCAGCAACCTCTAAGGGTAAGAGAGGGCTCCTTCTTGCATAGCTGTCTCATCCCAGATTTGCACCAAGACGAGGATGGCAAGCGTGATGTGTGTCCATCCTCCTGAGCCAGGTTTCACCTGGCCAGCCCGGCGGAGGAGAGCAGTGGTCCACACCAGCAGATATCCCAGCTCCCAGTGTATTCTTCTGCCCAAGACTGCAAGATGAAAGCCAGACCTCATGTCCTGAGTTTGCCCTTCTGGCTATGAGCCAGAAGAAAGGGGTGTGAGTCAGCACCACTGTGGCTGTGCAGTGGCTGGAAGCTGTTGGAAGATGTTCAGTAAGTTCACAGCCACTTCAGAGGAATCCCACCCACCACCATACCCATGCCATTTCTGACTAGTGCCACTGAAATGGGTTTAAATAGTGTAATGAGACAGACACAGCAGGTAACATGACTGCTTTCTCTCATCTGTTGCCTCCACAAAATCATCCTGTTTTTAAGTTAGTGTATTTCTTAAAAAAATAAACCAAATCCTAATCGCTCTTCTGTTCTGTAAAAAAAAAGATTCTTACACTCCAGTGCCTTTAACTGAAGCAAGCATTATCTGTACTGTTACTGAACGGGTTGCTGAATGCCTCTTCCTTTACTGAATAGTATTTCGTTGACATATTGTTTACAGTTGCGTACCATTAGAATTTGCAATTTACAACTGCAAATCTGAGTGGGTAAGGCATACTAAAAATGCCTTCAAATATTCTTTGATGGCTTTAATGGATTTTTAAATAAAACTGAGAAAGTTATTAACTTAATATATAAAAAGTCCATTGAGCCTCTGAAGTCCCTACTTAGTTACTTCTAAAAGAGAGCAAGTTTGTTTGCTTTAGTTTTGTTTGAATGCTCCTGTGAGCTAAACTTTAGGCTTGCACTCAATTAAGTATGGTTGCCTGAATCAGGGTCCTAAACGATGGTCTGGGTCTGTGGCTTGCACAGTGGATTCCTTGGTTCTCACTGGAGTTCTAATGAATTCACTTAATTTTAGGGTGTCCTTTTCTTTTGCTCGTGTCTCAGAACAAGTTACCAGTCCCTAGGTCTGCCAGGCAGGAGGGCATCTATGTGTGCTCCTAGAATGTGGCTTTACAGGTGAAACCAAGGTGTTTCAGACCTAGTCAAGGCAAGTACATTAACTGCTATTGCTTCTCTCGGGCACAGGACACAGGAGCAGCAGCCTACCTTCAAGGTTGTGAAGATGCTGTTTTCAAACAAGATCCTTATTGCTTTCTTCAAGATGCTGTATTAAGCAAGGAATAGAAACATAAACAGAAAGCATGTGATGTTAGTGAGCAGTGGATGACATTTCAACAATGACATTAATTCAGGAAAAAAAAAAGATGCAGATTGTTTCGAACACAGCTGGGGAGATGACAGTTTTGTATGTCCAAAGGAAAGTTGGAAAGAACAATCTTTACACCTGAATTCCCAAATCTTCATCCGAAGACCCCTGATGGCAGCATGGCAGAGGGGAAGCAGGTTTTTCAGACTCTGTGCTTGAAAGTGGAAACCAAAGTCTTTTGTGTCTGCTCTCGAGATTCAGACATGCCTGTCAGCAGCACGGGGTCTGTCCTGTGCTCCACTTGGTAGAAGGGACAATTCTTCAGGTGCTCTGACATGCATGTGATGTCGTTGCGCTGCCATTTTTGAACTCTGGAGAACAGGCTGCTGAACTGCCAGATCTAATACAGGAAAGGAGAAAGAAATTGGGGAGAGAAAATGGGGATGGTGGTAAAAACAGAAGAGGGTTTTAAACATTTATATATGCTCACAGTGGATGTGCATTGCTCCTGCTGGACAGGCTAGTGAACATCTGCCTGTGCAGGCCTGGCATTACAAGTAAACACAGGGTCTATATTGTTATGTGTTTTGTACTTGCTGGTTTAGCTGCTTTAGTCATCACCTGCCACTTTTAATGGGGGAGTCACTGTCGCCGTGATTCCCATGGTGCCAATCCAGTGCAGAGCACGAGGAAGTCCAGGACACCTGACCACTGCACCTCTATGGGAAACTCCATCACATGTGCAGTGTGACCAAGGATGTTTATAAAGCAAAGTGACCACAGCATGCTTATGTGATATGTATCTCAAAGAAACCTGACTTCATAAAGACCTTCTAAAGCACCTACCAGTAACTACAAAGTAATTAACATTACAGCACTGTTATTATTCACCCTGATCCAGAAAACTCTGTGAAATATAAGGTTGAAGTTATTCCTAGAGAATGTACAAGGTGATAGAAAATAGAAATGTGCAGTTAAACTTTTCCGATTCTGTTTGCAGTGATACCACACACCATTTAGTTATATATTAGCATGTAGTGATATGACTGCGATTAAGTGACTTTAATATTTGCTGCATACCATTAAAACAAATAATTTTTTAAAGGCATAGTAGATTTCTTCTCCCTGAAAATGTTTTGTCCTCAGGAAGAAGGACAATATGTGGGTGTGCCATGCTGAAGATTGCCTGACCTTGTCCTAGACATAGCTATTACATACATTAGTCAAGAAATTTGGAATAATTACAAAGAATGTTTTCAAGCAGAGTCTGTGCACTGGAAACAAGATTCCTGTGTGGTCAGTACAGATAGCTTATATGAAAAGGGCTAGACAGTCCTTAAAATTCAATTCTGCTGGTTTGAAATTGCACTACAGTAACTGAAGTTGCTTGCTCTATGATTGGGCAGCTGGAATGTCTTCCTTTTACTGGAGGAAGCCCCATCCTCCAGTAAATTGTTTCAGGGGCTAATTCCTGGTTTCAATTGGGCTAATTCAACTTGGAGCCACCAACACTTTGTTACACAGTTTTTGAACTCACATTGTGTTTTCTCTTAATAGAGAATACTTTGTCTTAATAAGAAGTCATGAATTGCTAAGCTTCCATTTGATAAGAATCAATAGGTAGAGATCTATGGGGTTCTGTTTGAAAGCCAGGTCCTTAGATAATTTCTGGGAGTCTCTCCTGGATCTCTAAATTCTTTGTTTCTAGATCACTGTCTTGTCTACTTGGTCAGACTGAAGTCTCTCATGCTACTCTTTCAAACAGTTTATCTAATGGTGGACTTGACAGCATTAGCTTAATGGTTGGACTCAATGATCTTAGAGGTCTTTTCCAACTTAAGTGTTTCTATGACTCTATGATTTGATGTTACAGCAACTGCAAGGCTATCAGCTAGAAAAAAACCAACCCTGTTAACTAATTTTCAACTAAAATTTAGACTGAGTTGTGTTTACGTATTTCTTTCCAAACAAACTGAACAGCCAATAAGGGTGATAATTTTCCAGCACAAACAGTGGGAGACCAACTTTGCAGAAGGCAGTTTCCTATCTCCATGTTGCTCCCTTACTCATGGTAATCCTATGACCAGCTAATCCTGAAAGCCCTTGGGATTTGATGCAAAAACCTGAGCCTCTTTCACAGCCATGTCTCCTTGTTCTTTATCTTTTTGACATTCTAAAGCATTTTGACACACCCTAAATTGGCCTGTAAAGAACAAAAAAAAAGTATGAATATCAAATTCTTAAAAAAATCCATGAGTAATGCTTAAATATCCCAGTGCCTAAAAACAGTGCACATGCAAACGGGTTACCCAAGATGAGTTTGGGTGGAGACACTCACCAAGTCAGATGTCTAGTTACACCTTCCTACCTTTGCTAGATGTACTGCACTTTACAGCCCTGGCCCCTGAGAACAAACCCCTGTGTAAATTCACAACCTCATGAACCTTCCCCACATCTGCATGCTAGTCTGCAGCTTTTCTTGCCATTCCTGTGTTTTATCTGACAAGAACTTAAGTCTCTTTTTCCCAGTGTCACAGCCACTTGCCTTTTTGCGAGCTTTCCATGAAGTACCACCATGGGAGTATCTTCTTTTCTCCCAGACCAGCAGGACCATCCCCCTCTCTTGAAGGAGAGTGGCGCAGATGTCCCTCATGAGCACTGACACTTGCGATAGCTGAGATAAACTGAAGCTGTCCAGGAATCCTGCAATGTACTTGAGCACTTCCACTGGGAGGCTGCTCAGCAAGTCCTTATTCCTTCCTCGACAATCCACTGTGAAATTGCACTTCCCTGGCTCAGCAAGAAGAGTGTCCACCTCTGGCTTAATAGCAAATGTCTTGAGGGGCTTGCTGTATATAACCTTGGCCCTAAGTCCCTCAGGGCGGAAGTGATTTTGAACAAAGGGACATCCCAAGTAGGCCAGTGGGCAGCGATGCTGGAACCATCCATCCAGACATGACTGGATATCAGCATGCACGTTCTTGAAGTGGGATGGGAACTCATCCCTCCTGAAGAAATGGCTGCAAGTAAACGTGAAAGCTGAACTGCTTTTGTTGTGTCGTCTGGTTACACATTCAGTGTAGAGCTCCATGTGAAGTTCCTGTGGGCTTTCTTCATCCAGAACATCTGCTAGAACAGCACTGGAGGAGAAGGGCTCTGAAGGAAAGCTGTATGTCTGTGTTGCAAAATCCACAAAGAGTCCATCGATACCCCTTGCTTCAGAGATCTCATGGCCTTTCAGCTCTTTTTCCAGAGCACACAGCAGCGTGGCTTCAACTATATTTGCCTTAGGTAGTTCTTCTATGTTTATTCCCAGTTCTGAGGTATCCACTGACTTGTCTGAAGTTGGCATCTTGTGGCCCAGTGCATCTCCTAGTCGTGCTCTTTTGCCACAGTAACTCACTGGCACTTTGAAGGTGTAGACAGTCTTTACCTCCTGGGCTTCCAAGTTCCCATAGACAAAGTCTTTTTCTTTGGGAGTGCAAGCAGCTATCTGGCCAAAGCGGATGAGCATTCCACCGTGATGTACCAGATACATATTGTAATCAGCTACACCAACTTCCTTCTTCAGCCTCTCCAGGACCCCTTCTTGCCAGGGAGCCATTCCTTTCAGTTCTCTACCTGGTGTTCCTTGTTCAGGCTTTTGGTCCTTTGCCTCTTCTGCACTGTCAGGTCCTTCCTTTGCCTTCTCTGTGGAGTTGGCAGCGTGAGGGGCTGGTGCTGTTTTCTTGGAAGCCTCTTCTGTCTTTTGTCCTGTGCTGGCTGCTGAGCCTGTAACCTGGCAAGCCAGGAGCTCTTTGCTGAAAATGTTCTCCCAGGTTTTGTAACTCCCCAGATCCATTCCCTCTTTGTCCTTTGCCAAATCTTCACGCTCACGCTGGCTGAGCTCGGGCAGCTGGTCTTTGCCCTCTTGGGAACCACAGGCTATTCCCCCCACAGCACCCGCCTCACCACCCATGGCTTCGTCCACTAGCTCTTCCACTTCATCCTTTTTCCTCCACTCTGGAAACAAGTCGGCTACTTTCAAAGTCCTGAAAAGAATCTTCTGGTCTCTGAGTGCCAAGGCTGTGTCTAGACACTCTTCATTTAAGGTCTCCTTCATAATGTTCTTGTGGAGGGTGGTGTCTGAATCCACGTTTGGCCAGCGATTCCACTCCATGGAGCAGCAGACAACACTGGCTGGACAGACCTGGAGGTGCTTCCCCAGCTTAAAGCGGGCCATGGAAAAAGGGCAGCCATAGGCTGAGTTGAGGCAGGAGACCTGCTCTAAGGGACAGAGCAGTTGGTGCTCCTCCTCCTTGCACATGTGGAAGGTGGCCCCGCAGTGCAGGCGGCAGCTGATCACCATGCAGGAGACGGAGAGCTCAATCGGCGCGCGGCAGTGCCGGCTGAAGCATCTCTCACAGTGTCTGTGCTGCCCAGGGGGAGCTTTCTGGGCCCCGTGCTGTGTGTAGTAAAGACAAGAAGATGAGTTATTGCCCGGAGAGCGAGGATGGTCACAGGCCCTCCAAGCTCATGCTTGGTTTCTACACATTAAGTGCTCGCATGCACTTCTAGCAGGAATAAGGTTGTGGGCAAATGACTGCCAGCTCTGCACGGTCACGTCAGCCCTGATGCCCACAGGACAGCACGGCCTGGTAGCACCACAGATATAGATAAGGCCCTCACTTGTTAGCCCAAGGAGCCAGGGTTTGTGAGCAAGTGGGAGTGGTTTTCTATCCCAATATTTACACTGGGTCTTTCTAAACCCAGATGCTGAAATCAAGACTGCCAGAGGCACAGTAAAGGAGCATTTCACTTCGTCAGCACTGGCTAGGAAAAATGACATTACTTTTTTCTCTCTAGAGAAATTAAATAGTCACTTGGCATAGGCATCTTCTCCCTATAAAGACATGAATGTTGCACAAATGAACCTCCCTTTGCTCTACAGCAGCAATGTTGGGAATAAGGATTATCTTCAGGACCCCAATTCTCAGTGCAGAAAACAGCCTTGGTAAAGGCTATTTTGCCTGGCCTTCTTTACTCTGCTTTCCTGGTTTACCCTTACATGCCTTGATGATGCCTGAATGTTATGGGACAGAGACTGCAGGGGACTTTCCTTCAAGCAAGTTATTTGCTACTTCCACTTTATTCAAAACCTGGAATAAAGTGATCCCTTGGTGTGCATTTTGTAGTGAAGCTCCAGGGTGCAGTGGAGACTTGTTGCAAGGTTATACTCACCCAGTTAAATCAATTTTCTTTCAATTTTTTTTTTTTTAACAAACTACCTTTCACTTTTCTTCCCCCTGCTGCCACTAGTGAATACCAATAGGATAAAGGAGAAGATGGCAGGTTTGTTTTAGACCATGATCATATAAAAACTGGTCACCACTGCTCTGCTTTTTTCAGTTCACCCTATCTACTTCTGACAAGTTAGTATCAAACTCTACATGGCACTGAACAGGTTACCCTAAACTGATCATATTTTAGATTCACTTTATGAAGGTTAACACCTTCACTTTTATGAAGGTGACACCACAAGGGGCCAGAGAACAGAAAAATAGGTCCCAGGTAACAAGTAATAAGTAATACCAGTCTCTGTTTCATCTGCCACCAGGCAGCTCCATGAACTTAAAATTTGCAACCAATAGACTGGATTAAAAGAACAAGTTGATGTTTCAGAAATTTAAACCAGTTTTATTATATAGCTAATACATGTTATGTATATTTTATACATTTTCTTAAGGGATACCGAATTTCCATTCTCACACTTCCATAGTAATGTGGCTTCAAATGTATATAATTTTTCCTCTCCTTCCCTTAAAAATCTTTGATATAAAAAGAACATAAAATTTTTCTGAGGTCCAACAGAAAAAGGCAGAAGTAAAAGAATATGATGTATGAAGATCCTTACATAAAAGGTTATCACTACCAGATTATTACATTTGTGTCACAAGGAACCACTGGCTTCAGTTTCATTATTGCATTTCTCATTCTACTCCAGTCAATTAAATCAGTTTAATGTAAAAATAATGCGCTTACAAGACCTCCTTCCAAAAGACCTCGGTTCCCCTTGCTCATAATGTCTCTACCCTTGCAATAGTTCTAGGCAATAGCTGTTAATCCTTCCTACAAATGGAAAACCAGAAGCACAGTCCAACAGCAAGTGAATGGAGATGGTGGATAGCATGAGACCTCCTGCTGTACAGAATCCAAGAACATATGAAATTAAATTCTGGGTCAAACCAGAGGTCCACCCAGCCCCACAGTTTTCTTCAACAACGTCTCTAAGAGACGTTGTTTAGGGGGAACATACAGGACCCTCTGTGGTCCTTTCTCCACACACACAGTTGTTGGATTAGATAACGAGAGGCTGCTCAGTCACTAGTTAGAGATACTTCCCTGGGTATCTTCAACTGGATATCAGTAACTTGGCCCAAAGAAGAGCAGCTGCAAGCAGCAAACTCCTGACTTCTGACTTCCTACTCCCTGCTGTAGGGGCTGCATTCCAGCTTGGTTCAGCCCACTCTAAGTTTTTGTGGAAGGGAGAAAGCTAATTATAAGGAAGAATTGGATTCTGTTTTCAAACAGGACTGCAGGTGCTTTTCTTTCTTGATGAAAATAGGAAAAACATTTTTGACAAGTCTTTCCACCACACTTTCTATGCAGTAGGAACTACCATAAGCCCAATAGATTCCCATTTGGCTCTGAGAAAAAACAGACATTGGTAGTAAAATATTCAAGACTTTGGGTTTTTTTAAACGAAGGTTAAAGAGAACACAGGAGTGTTTACCTACACGTTTACCTGCATGTGAGTGCTTTTGCAACCCCAGGCTTAAGTGACCTAGCCCTGAGGAGAGCTGTGCTGCAGAGGAGGTGGACACAGGCTCTAGAGGAAGAGATGACAGGCGAAGCTGCTTCCCCTCTTTCTTGAAGGTTTCATCTTGTTATCTTTCACACTTTCACACCCTGCCAATGGAAGTCATGAACAACACTGGAGAAGGAAAGATGCCTGGGAAAGGCAATGCTCAAGGGTTCCTGCACTGAAAACCACACACTCGTTTTTGAATTTGATATGTATTAATTGCTCAACACAGCTTTGTTCCATTTTCTGCAATTTCCAGTGCTGATCAATACCTGCTTACAGCTCCTAATGAATCAACCCCATTCCCTCTCAGCCCTGCAGAGTAAAGGAACACACCATTGGTAGTCCCTTCAATCAGAGACAAACTTGGGCTCTGGAGTATAAGGCTCAAGTACCTTCACCTTTGCGTGGAAAATGCTCCAGACAGCAACAGAGAAAACTGTATTTTGTGACATCCCTGCTTTGTCTCGGGAAGCACTGGCTTTTGCAGAGGGGTGACACCAGAGTGCAAGCCAGGGTGGCCTCAGCCACATCCAGCCCTTAAATACAAGTGGTTCAGGGCAGCATCTATCCTGGTTTAGGCTGTTTGGTTACACCTAATTTTATGTGGCTCAGAGAAGTGGGAGATACAGATGGATTTATTTCACGTTGGCAGCATCCTTGCTGCTCTCATTCTTGTAGCATTTTGCTGCAAATATAATCTCTAAAAATAGTCCCAGACATGACTTGCATAAGGTCAGAGGAAGGCTGGGTACATTACACCGCAATAAAAACACGAACATGTTGTATGAACAATACTTTCCACTGCAAAAGTAACACTTGGGGAGAAATAATTGATAAATAAAAATACATTGAAGGCACAGGCCTTATTGTTCTCCAAAACACAGAAAGGACTGATTGTGAAGTTTGTAGAGAGGAGCTTACTTTCACATTGCTGTATGCTGAAACAAACCCCATCTGAATCATGTGTAGAGAAAGAAAATGCATGCTTTGTTTATGAAAAGTGACCATATCAGAGCACTCAGATGCAGAATCAATCTTCATCATTATTCAGGTATTTTTCAGTTGAGTTTATCTCATCTCTGACTTGTATATTTTGTTCTTTTCAGACAAAATATGTCTATGCCTCTCTTCTCACTGTCAGATCTGTGAAGCTAGAGGACAGGAAGAAGAGACAGAATTTTTTTCCTGATATTTATTGGGGTTTGAATGCTGCTTCTATTCTGACATGCCAGTCATCAGAGGCTCTGTATTTTAACTGATAATCTAGTCTGCTCTGTGGTTTAACTGATGGTATTGTCAGTACAAAACAACTTTCAGAACCCTTAGCAGAAGTTTACAAATTTTTGCCTCAGTAAGTGTGACACTTAGCATCCAGAGCCAGGTGAAACACAGATATGCGAGGTGATGAAACATTTCCCTAACTATGTACACTTCTTGTTTCCCTGCAACTTGAAAAATTTTTTTAAGATCTGGGTTAGGAAAAAAAAAAATCAAACCAGAAATGCTAACTTCAATCATGTTCAAGCTACTGTGTAAAGAAAGGATGCACATTACAGTCCACAGTCTGTCCACTTTGGTACATCTTTATTTTTAGACTGTCATGACAGCAAATCAAATAAGGCTTAAAAATACACAGCTGCTATTTTAACTGCAGCTATGTTTGTGTCTGGAGCAGATCTGTTCAGTGACAATAACTGACAGTTTATAAGCCCATTACAATTTATTTTCAGGAAATACACATTTAATTCAGTTGCAGTCAGTGAGTCAAAATAACACGAGTGATTTCTTGTTTGGTATGTGCTATATGTGACTGATCATTTGACATACTATGGCCATACATCGTGCTTGAGCTTTTTGCACAGTAAAGGAATGTCTCCCATTTTGAAAAAAACATGAAAAGGGGCCACCAGGAACCCCAGATAACGATCCTAACAAGGGCCTCTGAGATGAGATTGTGAACAAGTGTAAAACAATCTTTCTAAATTTTGCAACATAATAAAGAGTTCTTAAAAACATCTCATGAATATTTGCATCCAAATGCTGGAGCCAAGAATGTTAAAGTTACAGATAACGTTACAACAGAAGGAATGTGAGTGCTTTTGTTGAAGTGCATAGGCAGAGGGGTGATGTTCTCTACTTGTTTTAATCCTTGTTACTGAATATTTTATCACATTGAAATCCTGAGGTGAATACAGAGTTATTAATTTTCTCACAGGGTTTTTCAGTATATTTAATATCTTAGATCTGAGAAGGTTCACAATCAATAGTGAATTTATCTTTGCAGCACTAGAGGTGCACTTGAGGATGAAAGATGCTATTGCTTCTGTTTAGCAGATGTAGAATTAAAATATAGAAAGGTGAAAATAAATAGAATTAAATGTAATATTTTATACAAATAAGGAAATGTACATGCCAATCACAGAGATGCTGAGTTTCTGATGTTTCACTTGCAGTTGCATGCCTTCTGCATAAAAACCCTGGCACAGCCAGCTGTAGAATCACATATTCTAGGACACCATCTAAGTCTCCTTAAACTAGAAATTTTCCTTCTATGCACCAACTCTTCCTCAATCACTGCCTCTTAACCCTGGTGAGAAATCAGACTTGAGTCTCCTCTGCTAAACAGATATTTTTAGTTTTTATTGCTGAGGATGAAAACACTATGATTTCACAGAATATTCTCAGTTGGAAGGGACCCACAAAGACCACTGATTCAACTCTTAAGTGATAGGGGGATCAAACGCACAACTTTGCTGTTATGAGCACCGTGATCTAACCAACTGAGCTGCCCAATGGAAACCATACTGTGCTGCATTTGTACATGACTCTCAGGAGCCTAAGTTTTCTGAAGTCCTGTCCTTTGATACAAAATAAAAAGCAAATCCAGGCATGCCACCACTTGGAATCACAGTGACCCCTATAAGTCAAACCCCAGCCCTCAACAGCCACAGCAGGGACAGCTACAGCTTGGGTGACCGCCTTGGCATTAGGCATAGCAGGTCACTGTCCTTCTGGCACTCCTGCTCTGCACTTGCCATTTGGATTGATCTTGCACATACATGTTGCCAGCCAAGATTTAAATGAGTCAGGCAGTGAATATGGTGTAGCTCAGGGTAGGTGGAAAGAGAGAAAAAAAGGTATAGACAAAATCTTGACCAATAACATTAATAACCTTCTAGCGAGCATGAGCTAGTTTTGGGGTGACCTTGAACAAATTCCCATGGATTTTACAGAGGCACTTTGATTCCATGGTAATCCTAGTGAACCTCAAATTCTCAGTATAAGATGTGAGGAGGGAAAAAAATTTCCAGAAGACAAATGACCTGTTAGATACACCCAAAGATGAAAGGATGAAGCTGTGACAATTATGGAGATACTCCCACTTTTTTTTTCAGCTGGGGATCATCTGGCTGAGGCTGTAGTGTTTCATGGCAATAACCATTAGTTCAGAGTTACTGAAGAGGTTGGAATTACTTTATACTGATAAAAAAAAAAGCTTTAAAATTTCAGTGACGAAGTAAGTCCACAGTATAGTCCAACAGTTGGGCAAAGACTTCAGTCCATGTTCCTTGCTTTCCTTCTGAGGCACACCTGCTACTCAGGTTCTTCTCACAGTACCACATCAGCTTCTCTTAAGCTCCCTAAACCTGACATGCAGGACCAGGAAGATCAAGAGAAGCTGTCATACCATCAGGCCTCCTCCTGGCCTGGAAAATCTGTGCTGCACACAGGCAGTAAAGTGGCACCAAAACTTGCTCGTGCAATTTCTGTCTGGTGAAATGCACCAATGCTGTTCCAGAAGGAACAAGGAAGAGTTTGGAGTAGTGAGGCACAGATAACACAGGGCACTGCTGGTGGAAACCCCACACTGCACTTCCTGCTATGAGACCTGGATCATTCCTTGCTCCTCCCTGCTTGGTGCAACGTAGCCACAGCTCACCTACAGCAAACCCATCCGAAAATTCCAAGTGCTGAAGTGGTCCCCTGAGCTGGTGGCATGGTGCAGGGTGGCCCATCATCAGCACCTTGTGCTGGGTATGTTGGGTACTCGTGTGAGAGACAGGCAGGATAGGAGGCTGTGACATGGAGCTGCTCTGCTGCTCTTTGGGCGTGTGAGGGGACCCTGTGCTGTCCTCGGTAGACACACAGTCAGGCAAACTCTCATAAGTAACTTGGAAGTCAGTTTGATCTTGGTTTGAGTTCAGCAAACGGTTTGAAATAACAGGTTCCAGTTCATTTGCAGTTTGAGGAAAAAAAAAAAAAAAAGAGGAATGGTCTAAACCACGGGTTTTTCTCTTTAGTCTCAGGTTCTATTTTACACTTTGGTTACAATCTCATTCAAATATTGTTCTGAAAACTTCTTGAGATAATCTAGTGAATGGCTTTAAGCAAAACATAAGGCAGCCCAAAGCAGGTGCCCAGTTTAGAGAATTTCAGAGCTATTGGTTAAGATCTAAGTAATTAAAAAAAAAAACCAAACCAAAAAGAGAAGAGTCATGAATAAAAATTGCTAAGCAGTCACAAGATTAAGTGGTACAGTAGTACCTGTAACTCTTGTAATTCTTACTTCATCATTCATTCAGTCTGGATTGCCAACATAAAGCTTGCAGTCTGAATCTACAGATTTTAAGTCGGAGCATTTTGCCACAAGATTGCTCCCTTGACCCTTACTGTACCTCCTTGTCTTACTTCTCTCAGAGTTTCCTGAAATTTTCAGAAATTGAATTTTTGGTTTATCATCTGACCTGCTGCTGAAGCTCCCATCTTACAATCAGCGTCTTAGTTTTTCAAAACCCTGGATACAATACTGCAAACTACAGCTAATTCCCTGAATATATTATGGAGGGGTTTTTTTTTGAGTAGTATGTCACAGAAGTGCTCACAGTTACTAGCTGCCTCTGTTTTAGGGTGTCATTTAAGACATCTCATGATTATTCTACTTCATCTTAATTACTAAGGCTGTTTTGAAGAGGTCTTGATTTTCATTGCTTGATAGAGTAACATTACATCGCATAAGGTTTGTACAGTAAAGACTCCAACTCTATTTAAAAAGTCTTACCTTGATCATAGAGTCCCTGAGTATGTACCAAACACTTGCTCTCCTGGTTGTGCTCAGCAGGGCTGAAGTGAGGTGGGTGAGGGAGAACTGCAAGCAAAGAAAGAGACGAGAACAGGAGGACACCGAGCAAGCCCAGGCAGAAACATCAAGTAGTTTGGGGATGTTAAAAATAAAACCTGTGCATGTGACCACTAGCTCAGCTTACAGAGCGGTCTCTTTCACTGTATTTGTTAACACTGTCATTTCTGGAGTGATATTTCACAGACAAGATGAGAGGCAGAACTGATAATACTCTGTGCCTCCTGTATGAGGAGAAGATCAAAACCTTTCCTAGAGCCCTGTATCAGCTCCCTGCTGCTCTCTGATGGTGGTTTGCCCTTTACAACTTAATTCCCCTTGGTGCCCACACCAGTTTGTGGTTTCTGCTGTTGGAATTGTCACCCAGTTCCCATTGTCACCAGATTCAGTAGCTGGTGCAGACAGCAATGGCGGGTTTCCAATCTGTCCAGGTAGGGTGGACAGAAAAGAGAGTAGGAATGTCCCAGACCTGAGCAGCCAGGCAGATCTGCCTGCCCACCTCCTGGGGCCCCCCAGGACACTCCCCAGCTCCAGTCCCTCCACTGCACAGGAAAAGGTCCCACCAGCCACCAAGGGCAAGCCTGAGGGTACAGCTCTCAGTGTCACCCTTTCTCAGCCAAAGCCGGGGAAGGCAAAGGAGCAAAGGAGAGCAGTCATGTTTTACTGTCAGCATGGACCCATTAAAGCATTTCACGGTGTGTTTCATGGTGAGCATTACACACTGATGGTGAGTACAGATAAACAGGTGCTACGTGTCAGTGAGGTTCAGGGGTGCAGATGGGGCAGGCGCTTCCTGGTGGGTGCTCACCCCATCTGGCTGCAGACACCTCTTGTGACCCTGCTGCTGTACATGGCCACGTTGTACCACCTCAGAAACCACCACCTCAGAAACACCAAACAATCCGTTTTGGCTGTGGTGGCTCTGAGATCCTAAGTCCCAATGAACTTGTTACTTCACCTTATCTTTCTCCTTCCCTATCTGTGATTCCCCCGTGGCTCTCATAACTTGAAACAGTGCAGGCAACTGTTTTCATTTTTAGGGCTGAACAAAATGTCAGTGGGTGACAACCAAGGCTCGCTGGTGCCAATCGCAATTTAGTAGTGCTAAATATGGTTAGCAGTCTGGCTCCATGGCCTTTTTTAGAAAGGGCTGTATTATCGTGATACCATTTTCTGGCATCCCACTGCACTGGGGAAAACAAGAGCCAGTGGTAGTATGCCCAGACCCGAATTTCACCCAATCACAACATGATCCCTGTTCTGTTCATCCTGTCCACTTCCACTCCTCACGCCCCCAGTTCAGGGTCATTCATTAGCCTTCAGTGTTGTCGTCATCTTTAGAGGCTGTGTTTAAAAATATGCTGGGGGGTTTCTCGCTTTTGTATGAAGTAAAATGCTCTTCAAAATTCTGTATCACTGGTTTAGGAGTAAACGCCTTCCACCTGGATTAACCCAGATTACTAAAATACTGAGGGGTTCAGAAATTGTTGTCAGAAATAAAGTCACCTTCTGTCTTAATTGTATTGGCACCTGATGTCAGCCTGGTTTCAGATCTCTGTGTTTTCAGACAGTCTGAGCTGGTGCTTTTTGCTGCTTCCATGCATTGCTCGGTGATCACACAGACCCAGACAGCCTGGACCTGCCTCACTCTGTTTGATACACTGCCTTACAGCCACACCTAACGCAAGCCCTCAGGTTTTGCAAATCCTTGCCTGCAGGTGATGACTAACCCAAAAAGTCACCATCTGTGGTGGCCTTTTAGGGCAGAGTATCACAACGACATGCAGAATGAACATAGTTCACCATGCTGGAAAATGGTGGAGAGAAGGGAGCAGAAGAGCAGAGAGACAGGAAACAGGAATTCGTCCTTGTACCTGCAGCACACCATTGCATTAACTCAGCTGCACCTGAAAACAGACTTCTATCAAAACCAGGAGAGCTTGAAGATCTCTGCTGCCACCCTTACCTGTGCTAATTTGATTCAAGGTATCTCAGGCATGCCAGCCAATACTGTAACCAGACCTCTTGCTGCAGTACAGATGTGCTTAGGTAGGTTGCAGGAAATGTGAAATCTCTGAAAGAAAAGGGCAACTGTTATTTAGTTTTTGGTGCAAATGCTTTGGGAGAAAGCTGTTGTCTGTCTGCTTTAATCTATTTTATCTCAATTCTATGTGTAGAAATGCCATTCTTCTATATGAAGCCCTATGAAATATACCTATGTATATGATACGAGTATGTATGATATATACAAATATACACATCTATTGATATGGGAAAGCAGGGTGAGATCTGGTAGTCTCATGGAATAGCCTGTATTCTCAGTAGGCACATGCACAAATTCGCATATACACCACTTAAACATGGACAGAGATTATACATCCAGCCACAAAGTGCACTCACACAGTGCCAGTGGCCTCGTCCTGCCCCCTGCTTTGGCTGAGCAGGATGGAAGTGTGCCAGTGAGCACCCGTGCATATATGTGTATTTATATATGCACACACACACACACACACATACACACACACACACACACACACGTACAGCGTGTCTCCCTCCAGCAGCTGGGCTCAGGCTGTCTACCCAGTTGCTGCCGCTCAATCCCAACCTCTCCAGCCCCCTTGGTCCCGCAGTAGCCAACTCCCTGTGGTGGCCTTGCCATCTGGAACCCCCAGGACTCAGTCTTTTTGGCAGCTGGATGGGCCTCCTCTGGTCCCCCTAGGAGCCGTCTCCTCCTTCACAGCCTTTTCCTGGCTCCCAGGCCCCCTTGCTGCATAGTCCAGTTGCGCCCTTGTGACTGTACACACTCACCTGCATGCCCATGCCCACACCAGGGGCTGCTCCCTTGGCATGAGTCTCAGCTGCTGGCACCTGGACCTGCATTTGGTAATGAAAGTCCTTCAACAAGGGCAGATTGTGAAAGGAGTTTAATGAGAAGGTGGGACAGGCTGCACTGATCAGGTGCAGGGCATGACCAAATCATCACAAACCATTTAAACACCATTGGCCCTTTTTGTTCTCATATCCCACACTTATTTCTCCACAAGTCACCTAAGTCTCTCCTATTCCTGTCCTGAACACCCCCCAATGAGTCAGCCCTGTGCAATGCCCAAATGCTCTTCCTTTGTATCCATGGCGTGTCCCACACCCCTGAACACAGTGACACCCCCAATCCTAAAGGTGCTCTGGGGCTGAAGCTCCACCGGGAAAGGGCTGGACAGGGTGTCCCGTTCTCAGAGTCCTTTATTTGGGTTCCCACCTGCCCACCCTGTGCTCCTCGACATGGGCCTTTGGTGGGCTGATGGCTGCTGGGATGTGCCTGGCAGGGCGCTGCTCGGGCTCCCACTCCTGCCACCTTCTCCCTGCGCCGCTCGGTGGGTGTGCGGGCCAGCCTGTGCCACACTGTGCAATGGCAATGTACGCAGGTATCGCATCGTACTCCGGGCCTGACCAGCAGCTTGTCGGGGCTTTTCGTGCCGTCTCTATGGCCAGCGACCGCCGTCGTGTCTGTCACTGTCACTGGCCGTGTGTCTGGCATTGTGCCTGTCCCCGCCACGGCACCGCCCGTGGCACCGCGAAACGGCTCGGCTGTTCGCCGCAGCCAAAGTGACGGGGCGTGCGGTGACACCGCGGCCGCCGCTATGGAACCTGCGTTAATTACAACGGCAGTATCAGCCCGTTACTTTACCCCGAGCTGTGACGAGCCCCGGAGCATGCCCGCCCCCTTTCACGGCCTCCCGGTGCCAAGCGCCGTGACGGCGGCGCTGGCGGGTTGCAGCCTAAACACCGCCTTGCTTTGAGCGGCTGCTGCGCCACTACCGCCACCACCATGCCCGCCGAGCGACAGCACGCCGGCCACCACCGCCCCTCAGGCGGCGGGGGGAGGGAGGCGGCTCCTCCTCCCCGTCCCCAGAACCTCCCGGGCGCGCCTCCGCTGCCGCTTGCTGCACTACAACTCCCGGCATGCCTCGCGCGGCGCGCGGAGCTACCGGACGGCGCGGGGCGCGCGAGCAGCATGCTGGGAGCCGTATTCTTTCCGCCGGGGCTCGCGCCGTCCTGAGGAGGGCGCCAACGGCCGCCCGGCCTCGCCGGAAGGGCTCCCCCTCCCAGAGGGCGCCGCGGCGCGACGCGCGCGTGCGCAGTGCCGGTGGCAGCCAGCGCCGGGCAGGCAGGGAGGGAAGGAGGGCGGCGGGGAGGGAGCGGCGCTCGCGCGCCTGGGGTCCGGGAGCAGCGAGCGCGGGGCCGGCGGGGCCGGCAGCAGGTACGGGGGCGGCGGGGGCCCCGGCACC
>VWZG01004145.1:65615-127665 GCA_013396735.1 Grallaria varia | reverse complement strand
TGCCGCTGCTCCCACGGCGGGACGAGGTGCGGGCTGGGGCAGGGCTTCAGCTGGACGAGAGGATGTAGTCTCGAACAGCGCCAGGGCATATTTGAGTTGGACATCAGGGGAAATACTGGAACGGAATGCCCAGGGAGGTGATGGAGTCACCGTCCCTGGAGGTGTTTAATGAAAGACTGGACGTGGTACTCAGTCCCGTGGTCTAGTTGACGTGGTGGTGTTCGGTTATAAGTTGGACTCGATGTTCTCAGAGATCTTTTCCAACGGAATTAATTCTGTGATTTTGAAGGGGGAAGGAAACTTTCTCCTGGTTCTTTCAAGCTTGAACTTCCCCCCTCGCCCTCCAGTGATGTTAGTTGATCTTACAAAAGCCCTGCTAAGATCATTTCGTAGCCTCGCATTATCCCACCTACAGCGTTATCTCTGGCTGCCTGTATACGGTGAAGGATTTGTGCTTGGTGGCCGTTTCCAGTTGTCCTGTTCCAGAGACTTGATGTGCAGCAGAAACTCGTCCCATTCATAGTCCCTAAGAGTTTTGGCCGTACCGCGGTACATGTAGCGATGATTTTAAGCTTTGCCTCTTGAGGGCGTTTCACGAAAACTGAAACTCCGGGCTGAAAAAATACGTCATGAGCTGTGAAAATACTGGGCTGCTGTTTCTGCAGAATTCCCAAATGGTGCTGAATGGTTGTGTTTAATGGTCCCTTTATCCTTTATTCAAGCTGCTGTTCCTCTGGAATTTTTTTGTTTGCTGGCGTATTTTCTGCTCTGACTGTTTGATGTTAATGAAAGGCTCAATAAAGTTGGGATATGACTGTGAGTTCTCAGGAAATGGGATTGCAACTTTATCCCCAGAAACTAGTAACTTTAAAGCTACTTTGTGTATACCTCTGGCAATTAGTAGTTAGATTAGAGTAGTTAATAGCATACTGTGAAAATTAATAGATTGAATCAAGCTAATCTTTGTCCTTGTTTTTACTGTAACTTCATTGTGTTCTCTCTTCGACATTACCACCTGCATTGACATGTGAATTAGCTTGCTCAAAACAAGGTTTAAAATTTCTGCTTGAACTGTGGTTGTGCCTTTTAATTACCCTACAGGCATACCCATAGGTGCAGGGAAATGAGTTGTAGCTTGAGGCATGGTAACCTAAGATGACATGCGAGGTAGAGGTTTCTCTTAGTGTGGGTTCCCTTGTCACAATCTTTTAAACACATGCAATGATGTTTCACTCCTGAGAAGTGCTTCCCTTTCTGAGAAATGTGGCTATTTTGGAGGCTTGGCATCCCCCACTGGCCCCCAGCCTCTCAACAGTCTTTGTTCCATCCCATCTCTCATTCTAACACTGTACCAGGGTGTTTACCTTTTGCTGTCAGTGTGCCATATGTTGGTTTTTTCCGATGTTACATTCTCTGTGTTGATGCCTTCAGAGCTGGCTTGCTGGTGTGTCCTGTGTATATTCAACTGAGTGCTGGTTCCTGGAGAAGTGACAGTTTAGTCCGTTTAGAAAGGGAAAAGCAGCAACGGCCCATGTCAGCAGCACTGACCAAAGTCACCGTGAGAACTGAAAGTACTACAGTCAGGCGTAGCAGTTTCTGAAAGGTACTTTATAGAAACCTCTAAGTGTAAATGTTTATTTAAGCAGGTTATCTGATAGTCTTATTTCAACTTAAGTGTTTCAATACAGTGATCTTTTCTTTCTTTTTTTATTTCTACCCGTTCTGTTGAATAAGCTGAAGTGGACAGAATGGAACTTTTGTTGTACTGTCCTATATCTGACAGGCTTACTTTGATATCTTTCTGTTTGTCCCTCTACAGGGTTGTGTAATTTTTCTTCTAAAGTGTTTTACAAGTTCTCAAGGGGTCACATGGAGGCTTAGCTTGTACCTTTAAGAACACAAAAGCAAAGTGTACTTTTAAGGGTAACAGTAGACAAGTTGCTAGGTTGGAAAATTCAACTTAGTGGCAAGAGGTTAGTGGGTATAAACCAGTGCCCTCCTGAAAATCTGAAATCAAGTTTATGCAAAAAAACGATAGAGCAGATGAAAAAAGTAGCGATGTGATTTAGGGTTAGGAATTTTAATACAGATTTGAAACGTAAGAGAAATAGAAGAACAGCAGCAAATAGCTAAATTTATTGTATTTGTTGAAATACTTCTGAAGGCCAAAGGGAATAGTGAGTGATCCTAGCAGGCCATGGGCAAGTCAAGAAAAATAAAAGATATTAAGGGAATTACTCACTTGATGAAATATTCTGAGTAGCTGAAATATCTGAACAGGAGGTTCTGGAATGATGTAATGGACAAACAACAAGTTAGAAAGACCAGGCCACCTCTTTCTCAAAGAACATGAGTGGAAGCTGAACTGATAAGAAAAGTATTCAGCTTCATACCAAGGGGCTAAAGCATAATGAACGCACTTGTTTAAATAATATAATAATACTAATGAAAAAAATGCTGATGAAAATTGCAGAGAAAAGAGATAGCATTATGATACGAAGTCTGCTTTTTTTCTGCTCTTGAAAAAAAAAAAAAATCTAGTCTGTTACAGTTTTTAAAGTCTGTCAAGCAAGTAAGTGGATTAAACTACCCGGTTTTATTTCCAAGAATGAATGTGGAGTTTTCAAGATACAAAATGCCAGCCGTAGATTGCAAAGCCTATAGAAATATCAGGATTTTTAAATTATACTGGAGAAGGTAGAGTGACTCTGGAATAACAGCGAAGGTACGTTTAAGCTGAACACTCAGTGGAAACCTCTGCTAAATACAAAATCTGTAGAACAGTAGGACTGGAAGTTATAATATGCCACCTCATGAACATCTTGAATTGCATTAAACATTGTGCAAGTTAAATAACTCATTTTGAGGATAAAAAATAGTGGTTGTCTAAGACAGGTGACAGTAAATTTCCTTTAACCAGAAAATTGGTTTATAAAGGATGTTAGTAGTAGGAGGGTATGAAAGCGTGTTAGTAAGTAATGGTAGACTGGCGATCACAGGGGCGCTTATGTTGATCCATTTGTGTAAGACAGGAGTAAATGGAGTTCTGTGACGTAGAAGAAATTTTGAATTGGGATGGTGTGAATAATTTCTTGAAACATAATTAATGCTTAGTGTCAAGAGGAAGCAGAAGCTAAAGGCATTGGAACTGAAAGAAATATGACTGTTCTTGGATGTGTATGGAGAGTAATAGACTCTGAGTTTGCAGGGTGGGAAATAAGACTTAAGATTTAGCTAGTCACCAGCTGCTGACGGCTTTCCTTATGATCCAGAGTAATTATTTTCTCTTTTGCTATTTTTATTTGATAGTTCAGACTGCTTGTAAGGCTTAGTGGGAGGATTCATATGTTCTGTGAGAAGCTAACTGGTTTGACACATACAGATCTTTGTTTTATACGAAGTTGAGATTAAACGATGTGTCAGTTTTAGAACCATAAAAGAAATAACCCGTGGTTAAACATCCTGAATATATTTATCTGCAAACAAGGATTGTAAGACTACGAAATTTAGTGCTAAGGTTATACTTGAAAGCAAACTCACCTGTTGAATTATGAAAATGTCATTTTGGCAAACAAGCCACATACTGTCACACAGACCACAATGTACCTACAAATAAAGTCAGATAATAATGTTGTGATTAATAGTAGATTGTTGTGGGTTTTGTCTGAAGTAGGGTGAGGTTGCCTCTTAAAAGATACAGGCATTCCTTGTAAAGCTTCCACATGATCCCTTCTTCAGCTCCTTATGTGTTCCTGTTCTGCCTTTGTTTTTTTGTATGGAATGTGCTGTGTGTTGGATTCAAGAGCTTTTGGTAGGAAGGGTACTAGGGAGGAAAAATGTTCATAACCAAGCTTTCAGGTGCTTGTGGGCTTTGTCTTGATGTGGCTGATATATCAGTGTTGGGTGATTCTTTTGGTTGCTGATGTGCAAAGCTAGTATGAAATCAGTAGAATTTTGACTTACATGTGCAAACATACAAAATAATAGCATCTTCTGTAGTGCTGAGTCACAGCAAATAATATGATTGTTGCGGGCAAATTTGTCATCATGGGAAGCATAAGGTAGCTTTCATTTCAGTGCCTTCTGATACTCCCAACCTCCCCCAAAAAAAGTTGTTTGAAACTACAAAGTCAACTTATTAAATAATTTAGTTTATTTTTAATCCAATTTGTTTTATAACATCAGGGATTTCTTATTTTTGTGATGTGAAATGCTGAAAGGTGCACTCTTGTTCTCTCATAAAGAATGTTCAGTGCATGTTAGGATGTTAGCAATTTCAGGGTGGTCTTTTTTTCTGACAGTTGATGACTGTCAAATGTTGTTTTTCAAACATTCCCTTTTTTAGATATGACCTTACATTGTTGGCCAGCCCATTCTGTAAGTGCAGGGAGGATGTGTTGTAATCTTGATCAAAATACAAATGTATCTCTGCTTTAAAAGAAAAACAGATTACATTACACAGGAATAATAACTTCTCTTGTTTCATGTAGATGGTCACATTAATATAAAGTTATTTTATTTAATGTTACTATAATCCTTTGCGTCTGAAAAGTGTGATTCTTCATCACTAGCTGCTTTGTTTTATGACTTGTGGGAACTTTTCGGTTTCAGGTTGATTGTGGACTGTGGGGTTATAGAAATTAGGTTTTTTTAATTTAAACAGACTTGTTGCACTGCAGTGTCTTTGACTACAGTAAAGGAATTTGGCATTTTCAACTCAAATCAGAAAGTCTCAGTTAACAAATTTGAAGATGTTTTCATTTTAAGTTGCCTTGGCTTTGACAGTAAGTTTCTTTGCGCTCTTGCTCAAGTTGAAACAGCTTTCAAAGTTCCAGAAAGTTATCTGCTGCCTCATTAAGTCAAAGTGGACCTTTGAAAAATGGAACTCGAAACATGTGGGAAATATCTTTATGATAGAAAATGTATAGTGAAGTTATATATATATTATATATAATCTTTTGTTGCGGTGTGTGTGCCCTTGTTAAAACTGTTTTCCAATAAACCTTGTAAATCTGTTGCCACTTAATCTCTTCAGTGGTGTTCCTTCAAAAAGGAAAGAAAAAACGCATAATCCTCAAACTTCTAAAAATTAAGTGTCTGTGTGGCTGTCAGTGTGCTTAACTAGTAGTGCAGGCTGATGTGTCAGATCAGTTTCTGAGACATCACCAAGTGTCAAGTAATTCTCTTTCTGTTAGTGGTTGTTTTTTGCTGGAACCAGAAATATGCTTCCTTGTGGTTTTTTTTTTGGTTTGTTTGTTTTGTTGGTTTTATTTTTTTAAACTTTTTGTTTTATAGTGTAAAGAAAATCAGGGGCCTGGCAAGCTGGTGTTGGCCTGATTTTAAGCATATGTCTTAAAAAATCTGTTTTTGTAAGCATGGAAAATATTAATGAATGTTACCTGAGGGGTATAATTGCTTTACCCATTAAGATTAGTAATTCTGCAGAAATACCTTTGATGTGGTGGTTGCTTATTTTAACCACATTTTCATCTTGTCAAAATAAGGCATCAAAATGTGACATCCCTGTAGTCTTGACATCAAGTAGGTGGCCTCAATGTTGTTCAGGTAACACAGTTTATTTTTTCTTCATTTTTTTTTGTTTGCTTTTGAACAAGTCATTATTGAGGTTTTTAATTAATCTGTAATATTGCATTCCATGTTGTGCAATGTTGTTTGTCTTTTCAGGCCTTGTTTTAGTTGTTTCAAGATTGTGCTTATTATTAAGCAGGTACCAGTCCAACTTGCCACATGGTCTTAAGCTAGAACATGCCAAATTAGCTATAGATTAGGTGGTTTAGTACTTGTTTTGCACTTTCACAGGTTTGTTGAAGTGCTGAAGCAGAAGCAGTTGTGAATTAAGGCCTACTATGGGGCAAGCAAAAACCCTAGGAGGATTAGGAAGCCTGTGAAATAAAGCAAATTTGACAGATGCGGAGATGGGCAGCATGAAGAAGTCCTCTTCTTGCTTCCACTTTTTGACAGAAAGTCCCTTCGAGTCTAAACCGTGTTTCAAGGCTGTATGTTCTGTTCATGTTTGGCTACAGCTCTTAAGTTAAAGCAGTCAAAGCTTCTTTAATCTTCTGGCCTTTTGGATAGCAGAAGGTGGTGGTTCGATTTCTTCTCCATTGTTCTCCTGTGATGGTTGCCCTGGGAGTGTGGGTCCCTGCTGTTCTGCTGCTGCAGCTTTCACAAACCACAGAAAATGAAATTCAGATGGTTTTGTTTTGTTGTTAGTACTAGGGATTGATATCATCAGCAAAACTTACTTTGCAGGTCTTTACAAATACTCTAACTGTTAATTTTAAATTGTCTGTGAGACATGTTTCCCAATCCCATTTTACAGTTAGAGAAAGTTAAGCAAAGGTTTGGGTAATTGGCTGTGCTTAAACAATAGCTTTTTGTAGTTGAGATGATTAAATATCCTTTCCTCTAGATCTCCCGAGCTTTACAAGAGGTGATATGAGTGTTTCTACTGATGGACATTCCCATAGAGCCCTGCAATCCAGTATGGTTTTGTCAAATAATTTTGGAAAAGAAGCAGATACAGCCTCACCAAAATGTTAATCTGGCTGAGCTCTTTTTTCAGACAACAGGAGGTTGTGAAGAGTGAAGTCAGTCTGCTGTTTTTCTTTGTTTTCTTTTTTTCCCCTCAGATAGCACTGTCAACAGTCTAGATACCTCGTGGATGTGTTTTCATCTCTGTAGGATGATGCCAAATGCAGGATTTTACTCTAGAAGTTTTCCCTGGGAAATAGCATTAATCCCAGGGGATTTTTTTTATCATTCTGTGCCCTGTATTATTCGTGGTTTTATTATGAAGACCTCTCATTGTCTGTCACCTCCAAGAAAGCTGACCATTTACTTCCAAAAGATTTAAATACTTCTGTTGGCATTCTGATCCTTTACCTTTGAATTGTCAAAAAGCGAATTGGAAGGACTTTCTAAAATCTACACTTCATGGGAAAAAACTACCCAAACACATTTGTGGCCAAAATGTTGAATTTGTAGACAGTGTGTTGATGAGAGCAAAGAATTACCAAGTGCTACTTTCGGGTTAGTTTTTTTAAATTGAATAGGTTTTCTAGTCTCACAATAAAGAGTGTTAAGAGAGTGATGCATCCTGTAATCAGACCTCAGCGAATAGCTCAAACATCTGTCCAGTCTGTGTTGTAGGTATTTGGCTTGATGTCAAGAAGCATTATTGTGACGAAACTTCTCTAGGAAGTCTAGAGTCCCATGACAGAGCCAATAGACAAACTAAAATCTCCTTGTAAGTATAGGGTTTTGTACATTTCTTACGTTGAATAATTCCAGCTTCTCTAACTTCCTGGAGTTCCATCTTGACAGTGCCATTTCCAACATGGGTTGTCCTTTCAGGGGTGAAAGTGCCTCTTGTATCTCTTCCCTGTCTCCGTGGCAGGAATCTAAAGGAGAGACAGCAGTTTGACAGCACACCAGAGCTCACAAGTCTGCCTCCAGTGAGTCCTTTCCTTCTGACAACTGCTCCAATAGTTAGGAAATGTACACTGATAGTATGGCAGATCATGGATGTTTAGATTTTTTTTTTAATCTCTGTTGTTTCTCTTCAACCTCCTTCTCCGCCTTGATTTCCAAGTCTTCTGCTTCTCTTATATTCCCATTAAAAGGTAGAATGTCTTGTATAGGTCTACTATTCCCAGTCCTACTTCCAAAGAAGAAAAGTTTGTGTCTAACACTCCTTAATATCAGCGGTGTATTCTGTAGTCTTGGTTTAAGTTATATATACATGGTGTATATATATACTCTTATATATAAAAAAAATGTATGTGGTTATATATATACTGTTATGCAGGTCTTGATTTGTAAGGGCTTTATTTTTACATCCCACTACCTCTGACGTGTGGAATATCCAAGAGTATTAGCTGGCATTCCTTCTGGCAAAGCCTTTAAGTCTAGTGACAGTGATATCTGATTTAAGAGGGCAGGGAGTTCATTTTTGTTCCTATGTAGATGATTCCGTGGGACGGGGTAGGTCATGGCAGTAAATGACTCTGTATTTCTCAGTGTTTCTGAATTTCTTTTACTTGGTGAGCAAGGAGAAATGCAGTACTTGTTGTTTCTAGTGCTTCTAGAAATGTGTGCTTAGAACACATCCACATTTCATAGGGTTCTTGTCTTAATCAGTGAAAAATTTGGGATCATGTTTTCCTTAAAGAAATGCAGTCGTNTTTTTTTTTTTTTTATGGCAGCAAGTCTCGGGAGGAGAAAGTGTTTAAGTGGTGTTGCACAAAGGCTCAAAGAAAACACCTTTCAGGTCTCCAGAGGTTTTTATCTGTAGCCAGGAGTATCAAAAAAATGTAGACAATACTATGTTATCTGTAGGAAAGAAAAGATGGGTAGAATATTTCCATGACAACCATCACAGATTTTCACCAGAAGTAGCATTAGTTTTAACAATGCAGAGAAGATCCAGGGTTTGCTATCTGCTGCAAGGGTGAACTTAAAATGACCATTGAAAGATTTTCAGCTAAGTCACAACAAAGAAGCTGAAGGCTGGTTAGACAATTCAAAGTTGATTTGCTTCTGTGGCTTTATCTGGGGGAAAGGCTACATCCTGAAAAATGGAGAAGATTTATAGCAAACAATCCTTGGGTGACTGTAACAGCTAACACAGAGTTACTATATTTTAGTCCTAAAAAGCCATTGTGTGTTCACACATTTGAGTAAGTCTGAAGATGTTAGCAGTATGTGAGGGCTAGATGGAATCCCGGATGAGGTAATTGATTTTTTCATCAGTAGTTGGGAAACCAGTAAAAGGATGTTGAAGAAGTAATTGATTTTAAGATATATTCAGGACATAAGAGCTACTTTTAGAAAATAACTGTGGATTTAATAGTTATACAGGTTAGATAAGCAGGTGTATATGGATATGTGGCTATGTACTGGGATTTTGTTTATTTACTACCACTGAGGGCCTCCTAGAAGATAAATTATTGAACTCATTGCTAGTTGAATTGCTAACTTCTCAGTGATGAAGGGGGTTTAATTTTTTCACCTTTAATAAAAGAAACTCTTTGCAGTGATTTGGTGGTAGACGTTTGTACTCCCAAGTAAAACACAATATGCTGTTTTCAAAGAATTTCAAGGGTACAGTTTACTCAGAAGGGCTTAGTCAGCAGAGTAAGCTGTCTAAAAAGTCAGAAATGAGCATAGCCAAAAGTTGCAGCTAAAACTTGTAAAGGATGTAAGAAATAGAAGATCATTCCTATGAAGCTGTTGGATAGAAAGGTTGAGGTAAAGTCAGAGAGAGAATTCAAGTAAATCCTGATATCCTGTGATTTCAAAAAATGAAACAATGATGGAAGGTACAACAGGAGAGGGCTAATAATGCTCCAAAAAGAAAATGGAAATTATTACCTTAAAGTCAGAAGCAAAATTAATCAAAAGAAAATTAATATGCAAGTTGGGACATGAGAGGAAACTAAATAAGTACAGTAAGGAAGAATTCACTAAGGAAGCTTATTTATGATTAAGTTGGTGGTGTCATTGATGTTTAGAAACAGTGGAACATTATATGGAGAGGCTACATAATAGAAATTAGATGAAATTCAGTATTAAGGGATGAAGATGTTCCCTGTCAAGGATTTATTCAGATTAAGAACTCATAAGGGTTGAAAGTGAAGGTGTGAAATGACCACAGTAGTTTATCAAAGGAATTATGTAAGTCCTGAAATCCCAAATAAAGGCAGATTTTGTGAGTTTGAGAAGACAGGTTTCAGACAAAAATGGACAATTATTAATAACATAATGGAAGGGCTGAGGTCTTGTCTGGGCTGTGGCATGTGCCTGTCTTTGTTCAGGGGCAGAATGACAAGCGTGTCTGCAAAGCTATTTGCCTGTTAGGTGTGTCATTTTAGCTCAGTCCATTTGATGTTTGAGTTGATCTTGCAAATTCTGAAATATATAAAATATTTTGTTCAACATATTTTAGGAACAAAGGAAATTCTTAGTATTTGTTAGTCTGAACTACTTTTTACAGTTAAAATCCACGGGTATGTATGTTTGATATACAGGTAACAGTCACTTAAACTAAAAATGGGAAGAAAATGTAATTGCCAATCATACTGCAAGAAACACAAACACTTAAAGCTCAAAAACACAAACAGAGGAAGAAAGGCGTCTCAAAGCCGTTAGGAACAATGTAGGAAATTTCTGGCATGCTGAGATTTATCTTTTTTAGTACCTGTATTAAAAAGAAGTAATTTCAGAAAGAGTCTTTTCAGGAAGATTAGACTGCTGAATTACTTACCCATATGCTCAGGTTTTTAGGTTGCATTTGTTGCAAACTGTGACTGACTGATAAATCAATATAATAATTTCGCATCTCTGAACAGTGTTTTAAATCTCAGTTGTCGGAATACAGTAACGCTTGAGGTGATGCCCAAAATGTTTTCTTTGAAAGTAAGTTCTGATAGTCAGAATTCTTAAAAATGATTGTCAGGTAGCAGCAACTTAGAAAGAGGCTCCAAGAAGAAGCATATTCAAGGATCCTCTTTATTTTTTATTCTCTTAAAACTCTTCGTGCTAACTGAAAGAAGAGGAGGTTAGAGTAGACTTGATTATACATTTGATGTATTTTTAATAGGAAACCTAAGCTGTTGAGAGTCTGTACACACTCATGTTGCTACATTTTAAAATAAAAAGTGCACAGGAGATCATTTATTATCTGGTGATGCTGGGCTTACAGAATTTGGGGTAGGTAACATATTAATACAACGCATTAGGACATCTGAAAGAGCTTTAAAGGCCATGTAGAGTAACTTTATACATATTTTATGTTACAGATATTTACAATGTTTTGAAGATTCTGCATCTCTGTGAAGATGCATGGAAATCATGGCATGTTGAGAATTTGATTCCCAACCTCTGTTAGATTTAAAGGGGTGATGTGAGGAGAGAAGTAGCAGCAGAATGGAGCACTAAGAGTAGAGACCTGGTGCCCAGCCCTTTGATTTCAGAGAGACGTGTTCTTTCCACACAGTTTTATACCTGCTGTTTCGTGCTGAGTATTTCCCAAGTGCAAAGCTGTACATGTGAAAATCATCATGGGTAGCTACAAATGCTTTTCTACTGAGTTACGTAAGACAGATGGTACTTGGAAAGCACAGACTGAGAAAAGGCCCCTCTACATAAACAGTGGCAGGATTAGAGACTGGGGGTGGGGAGGAGAGGAACAATAGCACTGCTTTCTTTGCAGAACTGAGCATTTTCAATGGTTAAACCATCCTTGCCTAAAATTTTTCTTTTCATTTCAATTTCCGTGTAAGCCTTGTCTGGATAGAAAGAACGCGGTTTCTTCAACAGGGTTTTGTGAAATTTACTTAGTGCGTGTTTGGAGTACAAAAAAAAGCTCCTGTACTGACTTGCAAAGTAAATTAAGCTAAAGAGCAGCTAAGACTTCTTTACTTCTGAGTGAAAACAGGAGTATGCAATTAGTTTGTCTAATCTTCTCTGTGGAGAAATGCTAAAATTTATTAGTGCAGTTTTCTTTTCAATCCAGGCTATATACTTTGCCTTATAGACCTCAGCTCTTTTATAGTAAAAGATTTCACTTACTCTCTGTAGCTTCAGAGAATAAAATAAAAGTTTATTGGTCTGATGTGGAGAACTGACACATGAAAGTGACAATTCTGTGAAGTTTTGCTTTACACCATCTAAACTGTTGAAAGTTAGGTGAGAGGGCAGTGGCTGGAAATTCATGGCTACAGAGTTTAAGGAGGGGATACAGAATACAAAGTGATGTGTTGAAGAGTAATTCTGCTTTCTCTTTTTGATTGTATTTTAATTGTATTGTGAAGGCATCATGACAACCTCAGGAAAAGAGAATTTCCGACTGAAGAGCTACAAGAACAAATCTCTGAACCCTGATGAGATGCGTCGCAGGCGGGAGGAAGAGGGTCTTCAACTGCGGAAGCAAAAGAGAGAGGAACAGGTAATGCACAACAGTTGCAGTGACTGTGACCAGTCCTTAAACAGTCTTGTCTTGCATTGTCTCTGGCTTCTGCTTCTCCCAAGCCACTTCTTAGTTGTTCCTGCCCTCTAAATTCACATGTTGTCTGTCTGAAACCAGCATCGCTTGCAGCCTTTACTGCCTCTTCTGCAGGCTTAGAGTGACTGCTCCTCATTTACTCGTGTGACATTGGCCAGAGCAGGTTAAAGATTCAACAGAACTGTCTGACCTTGCACTGAAGGTGATTGAGGAACTCCTGTTTTGTTGTTTATTTATTTATTTTCCAATGAGTTGGTGGCTCTAATCTCTGTTCAAAGACTTCTAAGCTGAGGGGAAATGGAAGGAAATGTTTCAGCTAGAATCATGGGAAGGTATGACCAAGTCCTTAGAAGTTGCAGTAATGATTTTCTTGAGGAAAGTAGTTCATTGACCTGATTATTCTTTGGTGGTTGTCTTGAAGTGTCAATTTTTTGGTTTGGTGGGGTTTTTTTGTTTTTTAACATCATAAAAGCAACCCCTAAATTTACTTATAACTTGTCAATGGACAAATTTTGAGTTTAAGATAGTATTTTAACACACTTATTGAGTTTGAGTGGGCACATCATACAGTAGCTTCGTAGGAAAAGTGTTCAGTAAGAATTCAGCCTATCACTGACCTGGAGTTGATACAGACTTAGCAGTTTTGCATACCATGTCGTCTTTGTCTTCTCTAGAGAAAAGACTAACAGTAGTTATCAGTGAAAGTTTTCCAGAAATGGTAGGAGCCAATCTTTTAGCACATTGCTGTTTTCATTTCCTCCATGGCCAAACTTTCTTCGTGTACTGTCAGGTGAAGTGCTATAAGCCAGCATATTAGCTTCTTTCAGGTGATAGCATATGTTATGTTTATTGCAGCCTAACATGATGTGCTCTGTATATATTGACTATATAATATATTAAGTACTTTCTCTCTTTAGTTGTTTAAACGCCGAAATGTTGCAACGGCTGAGGAAGAAGCGGAAGAGGAAGTGATGTCAGATGGTGGCTTCCATGAGGCTCAGATGAACAACATGGAGATGACTTCTGTAAGTGATAAGAAAGGAATAGTCTTTATTGAAACTGGGCAGGTCTGTTGTACAGTGACTTGAGGGAACGGAATTCCAGAATAATGTGAAAAACACATTCAAAGTGCTTATGGACAACTTTGAAACACCTGTCTCAGTGAACTACCCTGAAACAGATTACATGAGAGAAAATTGTTATGGATAGAGTGAGTGGCTTTCAGAGGATATGCGCTCAAGAAAATTAAATAAAATGTCGCTGTCCTGGCAGGTTGATTGCTGCCAGGTTCTGATGGGTGATTTTATCAACTGCTGCCCAGAGCTGTTTGGGTTTTTTTTTAATCTGAAATTTGTAATGTTTGAAACATGAACATACAAATCAGGCGGTGTGTTATTGCAGTTTACGAAATTCAAAAGGGGCTCAGTGGAAATCTTTCTTAGCTGACATTCAAGTGGCACCACATTTAGCCAAGGTGTTGGAAACACATCTAGATCTGGCTTATCTGGTTGCGTGAGGCTATAAACTCCTTTCCAAGCTAGGAAAGCTTTTAGTGGAAATAGGACTATTTTGTTTTCTCCCTGTCTTTTCACCACTGTCTTGTCCCTGAAAAGAAGACTGGTAAGGGTTTCAGGCTATAACAGAGGTTTGAGGAAAGTAGTCCACACATAAAAGTCTGACCCCTCATCTTCACACTGTCTGTATTGAGACTATGCAAGTGATACTTCCATAGAGATCAGACTGGGATTTGTATTCTGCTGGTGATTATGTGAGCCTTGAATATTATAAAGAAACAGAAAAATGTTTATAACCAATGTGGAAGTTCATTAATAGAATATATAGTCTTACTCTTCAAGATAGTCCTCAAATACCAGACAAGTCCTAAATACCATTAATCATTTCTGTGGAAGCTTATATAGGTAGTAAAAAGTAAGGAAAGGATTCTGCTTAATTGAGATATTGTCATTATGCAGTTTGCTGTGTTAAATATCATTAATTTCAGACTCTTAACAGTTGGAGCTTTTAGCTCTTACAGGCCAAGCTTAAGTGTTTTCATCACTGTCATCTGTCTCCCTGTCTAAATGTTGGGATCAGATGGGTCTGAGGATTTAGATTAGAAGTGGAAGAAAAAAAATCTGACTTTTCTTACGCTTCTTTACAGAGGTACACGTGTAGTAAACAGAATGTCAGATTTTACTTGGGTTGCTGATTCAATTAGCCATATTATTTGAAACCATTAGTATTGTGGAAAATTTAATACTCTTACTCGATGATAATGACAGGCATTAGGTCTGGCAACACTACTACAAAAGACAGTTCCTGTGCATTTTGATGTAAGAGAATAAGTCAAAATGTACATGTTAGAGAAATCTAAACAATAGCACAATCAAAGTGGTGTTTTTGCATAAGAGTAATTGCTATTCCAATTTAAACTTACCTTTTGTTGAAGCTGACAATTTTACGTTGATTTCAGAGAATAGGAAAGAATACCAGTGAAAGATTCTGGAGAATAATTTTCTTGCTGTATCTTGAGTAAAATTTGGATTTTGGCTTCCAGTAAAGAGAGGTTGCACTTGAGATTATGCTGCTTATGTAGATATACGTGTATGATGATTCCTTTGTTGTCTATAACGATCTTACTTAGGTTTTTACCTAATAAGAGATCAACTTGATACTGGTTTAGCAAATATAACCTGTTTACTACTAATCCCAGATTTTTTTTCCCTTTTACTCTCTTATCACTGTCAATCCATTTCCTGATGTGAATCCTAGAGTGCAGTCATCACCTCTGATATGATTGAGATGATTTTCTCCAATAGTCCAGAACAGCAACTTTCAGCCACCCAGAAGTTCCGAAAGCTCCTTTCTAAAGGTAAGGAGATTACTTGGAGAAAAATGTACCAGGGAGATTCCTACATGCTTTTACTTTGACAGCAGTGAAGACTGAGTTACACAGATACTTCTGGGTCAAACTCTGCTTTACAAAATATCAGCTAATGTGTGTAATAGTCACTTCTTGTCTTGATATCTGTGCTAAATGTTGTAGATATCATGTCTCCTCTTGAATGGAAGTTTAAATGTTGTAGGTAGTGTCTCCGTGGCTCAAATATGCTGATATACTGAAGTTTCTCTGCACGTGTGCAGGTCAGACTGCACAGAACTGCTGTGAAGTTTGTCTGCCTAAACTACTGAGTGCATTAGTGTTTGGAATCATGTTACCTCATTACGTCAAAATTCAGACTGGAATTTCTTTTTTTGTTGACAGATAGGAAGCCATTGCCTTTTAGTAAGTTATTATAGAAAAAGAACACACTGTCAGAAAAGAGTATTTTACTGGATAATATTATGATGGAGTAATTTGAGAATTTCCCTACAAAGAAATGAATGTATCTAACTTTACTTTTTATTTTAAACAGAACCGAATCCCCCTATAGATGAAGTCATAAGCACACAAGGAGTGGTGGCCAGGTTTGTGGAGTTCCTCAAACGAAAAGAAAACTGTACGTTACAGGTATGCAAATATAAATGTGTCTGTCTTCATAGATTAGGAAGACATCTGAGGATGCAAGTTAGCAAAAAAAAATTTTAGCTATACTTGCCCTCTTTCTTCACTATGTTAAAAATACTGTTATATCTGAAGAGTTTCTAGCAAGACGTCTGGGTACAGGAGAGGAGAGAGAGAGCACTGTGATGCATTGAGTGGTGGATAGGATGGGATGTTCACACTTTAACCAAAGCAGAGCTTGAGATTTGGAACCCAACAACTGAAGAGCTATTAAACTAAACTTTAATGTTTGTCTTTTTTTTTGTTTAACTAATTGAAGACAGTTTTAAATCTTTTGAACTTTGACTTAGATTTTTGATTAATTAAAAAAAAAAGTTTAGAATTATGATCTGTAATGATAAACATAGAAACTTTGAAACTTACTGTGGTTTGTAAAACTTGCATCTGCTACAATGGTGGCTAATTTTTCATGGACCTTTGTCTCATTTCCAGCTGTCCTTTTTTCTAGTCAGAGTTATGCTGGGCTGGTAGAAAGTGAAGGAAAACAAATCATCTAGTAAAAGGAAAAATATGTTACCATGTAACTTTGAAATACAATGTATAGGATAGAATCGGTGTTCTTTCAAAATCCATAAGGCAACAGGTTTGTTAATGCCATGTGAAATTCAAATTTTGTGGAGCGGAGATATGCGGAAAATTTCTTCGTTTTCTTACACGTTAGAGGAATCGTTTATGGGTATTATCTTTCAAGTGGATATTCACAGAATTCCAGAGGTCTGTTAGCTACCTTTGAGGAGCCTGTGGACAGTAACTAAGAGTTAGTGTCAGATATAAGCTGGTTGGTTTGCAACTCCGGTGGAGAGTTTGTAAGCTATCTGATGTAAAAAAAATGGAATGCCTTTTATTAGGCAGATAAGTGGAAACAATTCTTGTGGCCTTATTGATGTAACGTGTATTGATTTTTACATGGAAATAGGAAAAATCAGTCAAAGTGGAAACTTGCAAGCTTGTCCTGAAGGATTGGTAAGAAAGTAGTGAAAATATAAGCCTGTGTTGCTCTTGATATTCCATTCTGCCTGGGTAATTTTCCTTTATCTTGTCAAATCTCTGCCTAGGCTTCTGATATCAGTGGTAGAAAGGCCTAATTTATTAGAAATTCCTCTGTCCTGTTTTCACTCAAGGTGAATTCACAACTTAAAAAAGCTTCCTGCTTCTCTGCGGTCACTTACACAATACGTGGACAAACACATTTGTCTTGTATGCAAAATCTTTTTGTGATGAAGAGAGAAATCTTAAAGAAGAACAATACTCCACATTTGCCATTTACATGTGACTGTTCCTTAGTTTATACATCCTGGAGTGTCAGGTGAACACAGAAGGGAGGGAGAAACTGTCACTCACTTACCTTTGTGTGACTTACACTGGAGACAGTGTGACTCTCCAAGTTGTGAATAGTTCAAGCTGGTAGAACAAGGGCAAGTTCTAAAATATGAGTAAGAAACCTCTGAGGTTGAAACATGACTAATAGTTGTGTTACGCTATCTCAAAACACTGGATACTTCAGGAAAAGTGAAATTACAGGAAAGCAAGTACATTTTATGTTGGGCTTAAACTCTGGCCTGAGTGTTTTGCTTCTGGTTCATTAATAATGGGTCTTCCTGTTTTGACATTGTATGTTTCTGGTTTATTTTGCAGCGCATTTTTTTTGTGTATTACAGTGATGTATTCTGGAATTATTCTGATCACAACTTACTAGAAGATAATTTCTTCCTTAGCTGATCAGGAGGGCATGATTAGTTGTATTTTCAAAACCGAAGTCTTTAATAACACTTAAAAATGAAAAGCCTTACAAGTCTAGACTTAATTCTCAAGTTATTATTTCAGGCCTATTTCAGAATTCAGTGCATCTCCTTAGCAGGTGTTGTTTTTATGATTAAACCCTAAATATAAGTAATTGCTGCAGTTCAGAGATAGCTAGTTTTGGAAGGTATAACAGGATTTTCACTGGAATACTGCTGAGTCAGCATCAATTAGAAATGTCAAAATTGGTCATTTGTAGCTTACAACTTTCCATTTCTATTTTTTGTTGACTTTTGCCTTTTCATTCAACTTTTTGCAGTCTTTTCATTCTATCGATTCTGAATGCAGCTAATAAGATTTAAATTTGCTAGTGTAGTGTAATACTTTTTGGTAACCAAAAGCGTGCAGTAATCTACCAAAATGTGGATTTCTAGAATCTGTGTTTTCTGAGGCCTGTGTCAGGGAGTGTTAAAATTTGCATTTTAGCTTAAAAAGGTAATGCTTTTGCAAGTTGAGATTCAAAATAAAAATAAATTACAAAACCAATTAAAATATACAAAGTGTTAATTCAGGATCTCAGTTTTGCTTCAGGTCTTGAAAAAACCCATTGTACACTAGCAGTGCTTGACAGCAATACTGATCACCATAGCTGGAGACAAGTACTTTGAGTTTTTTTAGATATCTCTTATTTTTTTTTTTTTTTAAATCTCCTTTAATTCTTTCATTTGCTTCATACCAATCAAGCTTTTTCAAACAAAGTCTTTTCTTGCATCTTCAGAAATATCATTGGCGATTCAGTAAATGCAAGTATCATGTTATGTGAGAAAGCACATTATTTTGTGTATAGGTTCTTAGCCAGCAAGGAAAGGCAAAGGTAACATAAATGCATAGCCACAAAAAATATTTGAAAAGCCACGGCAAACCTGATGTACTCGTAAGGAACTTCTGTAAATTTTTATTTCAAGTGATAGCAATAACTCTTAACACTGTGATTCTCATTCTTACTTAGCAAATTGTTAAGTAGTATTATCTCACATTTTTCCTAAGCCAGTTCTTTCTGTTTTTCAGTGGCATTTAGGCTTCATGTTTGTTGTAGTGTAGAAAGTTCCTTGTAAACTGTCTTTTGTATTTTGTTTTCCAGTTTGAGGCTGCATGGGTGCTGACAAATATTGCCTCGGGAAATTCTCTTCAGACTCGAATAGTAATCCAAGCAGGAGCTGTCCCCATCTTCATAGAGCTGCTTAGTTCAGAGTTTGAAGATGTACAGGAACAGGTAAAGATAAAGAACAGTGTTGAATGTTGTGTGTGTGTGTTGATTTGCAGAGTTGGGGGATTTTTTGTTTGTTTGGATGTTTCGTGTTTCTTTTTCTTTTTTTTTTTCCTTCTTATTTTCCCTTTCCCAGAAAGGAACAAGGCTATCCTGTAAGAATGCTTTTAGAGAAAATGTAGTATTTGGCAGTTTTGCACAACTGTTTCTTTCTACTTCGTGTGTGTTAAGATATCTAAGCTACTATTGTATTTTTTCTCTTTCTGGAAATGATATATTTAGTCACGACCAATGGGGTAATGCATGCTAATCTCTAGTGGGTTAGTATTTTTCTGTGTATTGAGGAATTCAGGGAGCCTTGTTTGAATAATTGCTTTAGAGATGGAAAATTTGTTCCTATTTCTTCTAAAGATAAAGCATGAGTGGAAATTATAGTGTGTTCACTACAAAGAAAATTACAGTTTGTTCTCCAAGTTCATTACAGCGTAGATGTAGATTCTTTAAGGCCCACAGGGATCAGTGTAAAGGACAGACCAAACATCTGATTCAGTAGTTTCCATGCTAGGTCTGTAACTTGTGTTTGAACAAGGATGTATTTCAGACATATAATCTCACTGTGAAAACTTAGGGTGATGAAACTTAATGATGTTATAAAATCTAGTTTCAGCCAATCTTAATCCCAAATTGAAAGTAAGTACCTTTACTGTACAAATTTGACTAGCTTTGGATCCAGGTATTTGCTTTTGTTTCATTTTCTACTATATTAGCTCTGTGTTTTTTCCTGTAGCTACTTGCAGGCCATAGCTTAAGCTTTACTTGAGCAAATGAAATTAAGTGCTGTATTCTCATTTTTAGAGTCTTTCTGCAGTGTTTGGTATGTTTTTTGGTGACCCTTTTCTGAATATTGATTAGTTTCAGTATCTTTTTGCGGTGGTGAAATTACAAGCGCTGGGTATTTTCATAGCACTCTTTCAGCAATGCTGTTTGCAGGGATAGTACCTCATTTTCATTTCTACCTGATACTTCGGCGTGTAAATATCCAAGATGTCTTTGTGGACTCTTTGCCACAGAAGCTGGCTCTGAGCTCAGGTTAAGCTGATTATCCTATATGATCCATTGTTCTTTTCAGAGTCACTGACTTCCAGGGTTCAGTCCTCCATCCTGTAAGTGTGACCTCTATTCTCTGTTCCTGGATGTCTGACCTTGCATTTTGGCTGCATTGAGATGCATGATTGGAGGAGTCCCGACTCATAAGCATTGGATTGCTTTGTGTAACTTGCCTTTCTTTCTTGTAGCTGACTCAGAATGTACCACCTGTACTTCGGGTTGCCTAACATTTTCCATAAGACAGATTTTTTTCATTTTCAGTTGCTTATAGCTTTCAAGTTCTTCCACTTTGCAACTTTCCATTTTCAATGTTCTGCCTCAGACTGAATTATTTTTGAAAAGGCTTTTTTCAGAGAGATGGAATTCAGGTGTTTGAGAAAATATTAAAGAAAGTAAGGGGTATTTTTGTGTCCATTTCTTTAGCTTTGAAGAAACGAGTCTGCTCCTGTTGTAGAAATTAGAAATGTGTTAGGGAGCCTGCCAAAATGGCAGATAAATGCGATGTTCTGCCCATGTGAAAATCCATCCAGACTTAGCTAAATCATGCCTTTTAGAATTTGTTTTTGGGGGTTGAACATTAGTTTCCAAATTCAGACATCACTTGCAGAGTGCTGTTCCTACAGAATCATTGGTGCTTTGAGCATGGTAAAGATTACTTTTATTTTTTATTTTTCCTAGTGATCTATCTTCTGTGCAAGACCTAACTTGCTCCTTTTATTAGGTTGTTGTTATCATCCCTGCTGATGTTCAGAGAGCAGGTGGGAAGAGCGAACCTGTTCAGATTAAGTTGTGCAATCTTCAGTCTTAAGATAGTGAATTAACAGAAGAGCTTAGGGGCCACAGTTAAGTAGTTTATCCTTCCCCCTTTGCCTCCTGATAAACTGCTGTCATGTTAAAGTTCAGACTGCACGCAGACGAAGTGGGTTGGTTGTAATTACCAAAAGATTTTCTTCTATGCAGTTCAGGTGATCTTTCTATTACCAGTAATCTCTAAATACCAAATTGCTCAGTAGTAAACTGTGCGAAGGAAAGCAAGTGTACCACTGCAAAGTGTTACCTACACCTTTTCATAGTGGTTTCTGTGCTGCAGCTCTAGAGATTGCAGCCCTGCTCCAAACCCTGACTTTGGGTTTAATATAGGCCAACTTAAAAGAAATTTTGCTTTTTTTCCAGCAACTTAAAAAAACCCCAAACACTTCACCGTGATATCATCCAAACAAAAAAATAAAAGCACTAAGCACTGAAAAGTTAGCTCTTGTACTTCTGTATTACAGGATAGCATTAGTACACAATTGCACAGTAGTTTTCCAGATGACTCGTCTAATTCAGTATATGCACAGATTGTTGCCCTGGTAACAGATGAGTGAATAGTAAAGGAGGCTTTTATTTGTCACACTGTGACCCTGTTTGTTAAAGTTGGAACACATTATAGTGCATGAAGGAGAACAGGGAAGAAATTCTTACAGTTTAGACGATTGTACATTTATGAGAAAAATGTTTTTACTGCTTAGTGTCTGATTCTGGGTGATTTGCTTCTATCAGTTTTCAGTAAGTGGATACTAGTTCTCTGGTTTTTGAATGCTCAGTGTGAACTATTTCCATTTCATACAACCCAGCAGAGACTTCTGTAGTTAGGCCTATGTTTTGAGCAGGTCTAATCTTGGGCTTCTCAAGCTGGATTTTTGAAACTGGAAGGCCATAATTTTCTGTCATGTAAAATGATCATCCTGATCTTGTCTCACAGTAATACAGTGAAGATTGTTATTTGCAAGTGACTCTTGCTACACTGGCAACAAATGACAAAAATACAGGAAAATACAGAAAATATAACTACATATTTAGTGCAGATGGGCCAGAAGGTAACCCTACAATCATATAGTAAAGGATGAAGAGAAACAGAAATATTGAAGGCTGTGTTTAGTGAGTGATTCTTTGATCTAAATGGAATAGTAATTCTGTGGAAGGAAGTGTTAGTGATAATTTAATTTTGAATATGTAATATAGCATAAACAAAATTATAATATTTTAATTTTACTTACTGGCTAGTCATTATCCATTGTTTTTGTCTTAGAGTAAGTCAGTCTTAAAGATTAATACATCGACTTTGTCTTTTATTTGAAACGGCTCTTAGCAGTGGCTCAGGAACAGATACTGGTTTATCTTCTGATTATTATTTTCCAACATGTGTTTCTCATATTTATAAGCCCATTTTAATCTAACATGTGACACTTTTTCCTTTGTGTATGCTAGTTTCTAAGTCCAGTGAAGATGACAAATCCATGGTTTTATAGTACCCTGTGAGAGAATCTTTATAACTGTGTTTAATAAACAGCATGTATTTAATGAAATGATATCTTATATCTTGTTACAAGATCTGTTTCCCACTGAGTTATGCAGGCTGACTTCTAATTACCTTACCATCCTTGAACTCTTTCATTGCTTGCATTGTGTATCAGTCTTTCTCAGATTGTATGTCACTCTTTCTCTGTGATCAGTGGTCAAACAATTTGGCATCCATTTTTCACACCAGAGAAACTGAATTTATCACAGAATCTTTATTATTTGTTAAAATGCTTTGGCTACATCTCCCCACCTCTCCCCATTTCTGTTTTTGGTGTACTGGTTTTTGGATTTAGTTAGTGAGATGTCCTAGCCTTCTTCCACTTACCACAACTTTTTTCTTCCAAAAGACATTAAGAAATTTTGATATGCCCACCCAAAATTATTTGTATTGAAGGACTCCATCAAAGCCTTTAGATATGCTTAAGGTTGGTCTAGCTTTAGCAGTGTCTTAGCTGCAGTTCTTTCCTGATTTTCCTTGCTGCAGTACTTAAAACCAAGATGTCAACTTGGGTTCCCTTGATGAACATCGAATTTCTTTCAAAAACCATGCCATTGTGCTTCCCATTGAAGATGGCTGAGATTGTCTCACAGTGACAGATATGTGTCATCATGCTCTGCTGGACAGCCAGTGGCACGAGCCTCCCCAGCTGCCCTGTTCTCCTTTGGAAAAGTCTGCGTTTTCAGCTGAAACAACCAACATGTTTTTTCCTTGGTAATTTTCAGTTTCTAGTTCTATTGCTAATCCTTTTGGTAACCATCATTTACTTGGCAGAGGTGACCTGAGTCTGGTGTCCAAGTACTGTTTGGCTTTTACATAAGTAGTCCTGCTAACTAGATCTTAGTAATCAAAATCAAGAAAAACAGCCAAGGCATGAGTACGAGCTACTTTCGCTGTTTGGTGGATGAGATGAGAGAAATAAGGAACTATGACCGCCCAGCCACTGAAAGAAAGGTGTTTTCTGTGTTAGGGCATAGTAGAAGTCATCTCCTAGGAATAAGGCTGGCTGGTATTCCTTCCTTGTGTCCACTTACCCAATCACACTTGTGTGCAAGCCAGTCTTCACCATTTTCATCCCTGCATTAGATCCATTTCTCAAGTCAGCAGCCAAATACAGAAAAAGTGTTGATTCTTACTTCATAGTATTTCTTCACCACTGAAAGGCACAGATTCTATGCACTGTTGGTGGTTGGTTTAGCACTTGGTTTAAATATCCAAAGACAGTGAAATAATGGCTGAGAGTCTTCAATATCCAGGAGAAAGTGAAGGGTTGTCAAAAAGCACATGGACTATCCATAGAAGGCATCATGTGGTTCAACAGTACTCTACAAAACTTGCACTTTACTGTTACTTACTACTGAAGTCCAGTACTGCAGGAAAACACACTAGAGTTCAATAATGAGTAAAATAAACTGGAGGCCTGTGACAATTCCTACTCCACTATTAGCAATAGATGGAAATTTATACAGATGTATAAAAATAGGTGCTGTCATTAACAAGGCAGTATTTACATTTTCAGTTTACACACAGCTTTCTATCTAAGATGTGGGTTAAAAAGTCAGGCTACAGATCTTAAAATTACAGGTTCTTGTCGTCTTCAGGTCTGGATGTAGATATTAGGAAGTCCTGAAATGGAATTTTTTTTTAGAGTATCTTTTTTTATTTAATAAGCTCTGAAATATAATGGAATTAAATATCTTTTTACCTTTACAATTATCCAGGAAAGACGATAAAAGCATTTCAGATGTGTAGAATGAAGCCAAAATGTTATGGCAAGCATTTGCATCTTGAGGAGTGCACAAGAGAAGAAATGGAAATCACTGAATGTTATTCAGACAAACAAACCCAGAAGAAACGTGCATTGTTCATGTGTTGTCTGTGGGAACCATGACAGAGCTTTGTATTTATGGCAGTGTCTGTTGAGGAGTGTTTAAAATAGCTTGACTCAGGTTCATCTCTTATCTGAAGAGCAGAAGTAATTCCTTAAGGAAAGACATCATCTTTGTTGAATGAAACCTTGCATATTTTTCTAAAGATATTTCAGTTTATTTGTATCTTGGTGTCCTATCAGTCATCCTTAGCATTATAAGGATTTCTTGCAACAATCCTCTCGTACTGGGTCCTGTGGTATCAGACTACTTGGCCAAGCCTTTTATTGCCATAAAAAATCCAAGAGTGGTAACCGGTAGTAGAGATGCTATTTGATTTCTCTGGTCAAACTTTCTGATGTGAGACTTGCTGTTGCAAAGCCAGTCTGTCATTCAGGGTCAGAATGGATTCTTGGATTAAGTGATTATCACTGTTGTCAACCCTAAAAATAGATACTGCTACAATGGCAGAAACAAAGACCATAGACAAGTGAAATATGCCTTCCTTGTTTTAGTGTGTGTAAGGTTGTCCAGGCAAGGAGACTGTGTCTTCACACAGAGGTACTCACATGTTCAATGAAAGGAAATTATTGCAGATTTTTTTCACTCCTACATGTTTTTAGAAGATCCACAAGGTTTTTTTAGAACAGTCCAAAATCTTCGGCTTCTCGTTGGTGCAGAAATACAAACATTACAGTGAGCAAGAAGTGTGGCTCTTTAGAGGTCTAACACAAGTGACCTTTTGCAGGATGTGGCATTTGTTCTGTCTCTTAAGCTAAATTTTTCTGGTGACTGTTTTTCTGTGTCTTGAGTCCATGAGGCTGCCAGACCCAAGGTTATACTTTTCAGATAAACTGCTGTCACAGCAGTTGTGAAAGAATAAGAATTGGAATGAAAAATAAGTATTCATGACAAAGATCAGTTTTGGGGGAACATTGCATAGTAATAATGGCTGTGCTGTTTCACAGCAAAGGTCAGTATAGCCTCATGCCCTGCCTCTGACTGTGGCTGACAGAAGCCTGGAAAACAGTAGGTAACAAAACAAACTAATCCTTCCCCAGAACAGTCTCCTAGTCTCTTAACAACTTGCATTTTAATGACCTCCGATTCTATGGTATTGTTAGTAGTACTTGTACAGAGGAAGAGCCTTTTTATTTTGTATACAGCAAGCTGACATCTGTATCTACATTTTGTATATTCATCTGTTTTTTTCTGTATTAGTTTTGCAGGGTTTGCTAGTGGATTTGGGCCTCCAGAGTGGCTGGAGTCTGTTTTTCAAAGTAGCATCTTTTTGCTGCTGTTTAAAAACATGTTTCAAGATAAATCTAGTGCAATAAATCAGTTGACATCACATGAAAGTGAATAAATAAGTTTATTTTGGGTTATCCAAGAATTTCCTTTAGGTAACAAATATGACTTACTCTGTCAGTTTTTTTTAGAGGAGCAATTTATTTCAAATAGTTTTAGGGATAGGGAAAAACATGTTTATTTTGTATGAGGAACTTGTCTATGTTAAGATGGAGAAAGTTATGCAGTGTAATACGTTTTTTTACAGCTAAATACATAGCTTTCAACTGAAGAGAAATTTGGGGAAGACATTCAGCTGCTCTCCGTGATAAATAGGATTGCTTTTGTCATCTATGTGAAGACTTGGAAGTGTTACCTATTTATATAGATACATATATCTTTAAAGCCAAAAGCCAAATAAATGAACCAAATAAGCAGATACATGTATCTATTTGATGTGACTTAGCCTTCTGCTAACTTGAAATAAATAGCAAATGTGAATTTAGCTTTCTTGTGTGACAAAATATTGTCTGCAGTTTGCATGGAATTGATAAAATTGCTTTTATACTTCACATAGATTACTTATATAGCTCTCACACTAGTGGACAATGATACAAAAAAACGCCACTTAGCCCAAATGTATAAATCAAAAATTATCAAATCTTTCATTCTCATCATATTACAGGGGGTGGATTTCATGCAGCTTTAATTCTGATATTTTTGATCTTCTCAAAATAAAGAGTTACGATAGTACTGATGCCCAAGGGAGAAAGTATCCGTCCTTGCATTTTGTTGTGCATATGATTTAATCAGCAACACTGGTCCTGTCTCGTATAGTTTTCTTAGAGACTATGTCAATGCCCGTCTCAACTCTTTGTTTCTGAATATTGGTTTATCTTGCATATAGATTCTCATTTTTGTCTTAGTTGTTGTCATTGTTCTTAATATGACTGTGTAAACAATGCATGTGTTTATGGCTTCTTAGGAATACTAATATGGGCTGTTCCACATAAACACTTTGGGGTAGATACAGACTTGCTTGACCTGTGCTGTGATTTAAATTAGCTCTGAACAAGGCGGAGTGTAGAATCAGAATGTTACTAAGCCTGAGGAGATGAGCTCATCTCTTTCATTGTAGACAGAGCAAGGTTATGTCTGCCTGCACAGTCTTTCGAGTCATACATGTTGGCTTTTACGGTGTTCCTCTTAGATCTATATAAATATTCCTGAATTGTACAAGGAGTTTGAGTATATACATGTAATACTCAACCAGAATGCATTCCCCTTCTGTACGTTGTCCAGGATCTAACAGTTAAAGCAGAGTATCTCCCAACTCTAATACATAAGTTAAACTGGTGGAATTTTCAGAATAAAAGCAATTACTATTCTGTTTTTTTGTTACAGGCAGTGTGGGCTCTTGGCAACATTGCTGGAGACAGCACTATGTGCAGAGACTATGTTTTGGACTGTAATATTCTGCCCCCTTTATTGCAGTAAGTCTGTTTTAATATGTTTTCCAGAATTTTGCTTGACTGTCTGTAAGACTGAAATTTGTTTTTTGCCTTGAAGAATAATGATTGTGTGGTTTTTTTTATTGTGGACTAATCAGACTTTTTAATAGGGAATCCTGAGGTATTTTTGCAGTGAAGATAAAATGGAAACATGTTTTAGAAGCAGCTAAGCTGGAACTATTTTGTACTACAGTGTGGGTGGATGCCTGGGGTTATTTTAGAGTCACAGAATAATTTCAGTTGAAAGGCACCTCTGGAGGTCATCTAGTCAAGGCCTTTCTTCATGGCAGGTGAGATCAGATTAGGTTGTTCAACTACTTAACCAGTCAAATTTGGAACATCAAAAGTGGATTCTGTAACCACCTGTGGCAACCTGTTGCAGTATTTGATCATGGCATGGTGAAACACAGTGTTCCAATACCTAATCAGAATTTTCTGGTTTACTTTGTGATGGTTGCCTCTTTTCTTGTCAGTGTGCAACTATGAGAAGGATCTGGCTCCCTGTTTTCTGTATGCACCTGTTAAACTGTTGCCAGTAGCAGTTATATATATATATATATATATATATATACACACACACAGTTTCTTTCTAAGGCTCAACAAATCCCATTGCGTGCCATTTCTTGAGGCTGCTAATTATCTTGATGGTTCTCTGCTTAAGGACCATGTTATTGCTGAAACAGTGACACCATCTTGTGTTGTCATGGCCAAATTACGATTACTCAGTCTCTGTCTTTTGCAGATTCTGTTTGCAGCAGGAGAATTCTCCAGTGGTATGCTGTGGGATGGCTATGAGAAAAAGAAACTGTATTGTTACACTTGTGGGAAAACTGGGCCTTGCCTTTCTGCATTTTCCTGTGCCAAAGTGGGGCTGAAGTCTGAGGCTGACATAAAAATTCAGTTTGGCTTTGAGAATACTCTCCAAAACTTACCTGCATGTGCTCCTTCTTCAAGTAATTTTGTCACAGTTCCTGCACCTCTTGACTGCTAGTCTGCCACATTAGTATGTAAGCAATTAAATGAATACACTTTCAGTGTAGTAGTTATTATACTTTTTGACATACTAGATTCCTCTGTCCTGTATGTGTGTTAGTATCCAGTTATCAAGGATGATTTTCTTCAGGACATAATTTTGTAGAAAAGAAGTCTTACCATATTTTGCCCTGGTGTATGTTAAAATGAGTTTGATTTAATGGTTTACACGGTTGACCATACAGGGTTGCCTGGCTTTGATTTTTTAAAAGCAAGGATTGGAATATATTGTTGCTTTGTTTTAGATTGCTTTCAAAACAGAACCGTCTCACTATGACCCGAAATGCTGTATGGGCTCTATCCAACCTCTGCAGAGGGAAAAATCCTCCTCCTGATTTTGCCAAGGTAAGAGATGATTGAAGGGAAATGTATTTGAAGTGGTGATAACAGATAAGCAGTGAGGGTGATGAAAGTTAAAACTAAAGAGAAAGAATGGTTCACAGAAATTCTGAAATATTTCATGAGCTTCTTACAGATTAAGTTTTTTGGCCAGACATTCACAACCACTGTTTTAATATGGCTGCTGCCTAACTTTTCATTGCTGTACCTGTACTGGAGATGACCATCCCATAGCAGAACTACACTGTACATCTTGGCTGCTAAAGTGCTATGAATGGCACGTCTTAGCAGACGAGTTTGTTTCCAGACATTGTACTGTGGAGACTGAAGAATTGTCATGGTGCTTTTCTGTGGACGTGCTCCTCTGTGCTTGGGTAGCTACAGCCCTGCACAGAAGTGCTACCTAGGTCTGAAATTTTCCAGGTATTGAACGTTAATATGCCAATGCCTAGTCCTATAATGACACATACAAAATTAGCTGACATAGTTGATCTTCTGGCAAGAATCTTTTAATTGTACAGTGTATGTATCTCCTCTTAATGTCTTACAGGTTTCACCTTGTCTTAGTGTGCTTTCCTGGCTGCTCTTTGTCAATGATACAGATGTGTTAGCTGATGCCTGCTGGGCTTTGTCCTATTTGTCTGATGGCCCCAATGATAAAATCCAGGCTGTGATTGATGCAGGAGTCTGCAGAAGACTTGTGGAACTGCTGATGTAAGAAACTTGTTATAAGCAAGCTTACTGTCCACTCTTTTCCCTAAAATCAAGGTTATAACAAGAGGAAGTTTAATTAAATAGGTCTTGAAATGTTGTGATTTTCCAAAGAGCAAGATTTAAGTTTTAATTTTAGCTGTCTGTTCAGTGTTCTCTATTTGTCGCGAGTAACAGAAACAATGGAACTTTTCTTGTATTGAGTTTTGCTATTTAAGCAAAATTTTTTCCAGCACCTAACAGCTGCATTTTTGTAAAATCCATAATATATACTGGATTTTTCCCTGTGCCATTGAAGTTCACATTGTAATTACCTAACAAGAAAATTGCCAAAGGATATCAAAGATAAAAGTGTAAGAAACAGTTACAATTACTAAAATTGACTACCTGGAACTTGAAATAGAAATAATTTCCTAAAAACTTACTGTAGAAGAGTATATGCACACTTTGGTCAGTAAAGTGTAGCTGTGAGAGTGGGTCACAGAGACTGGCCTTGTTCAGAGCCATTTCTTCAGGTCTAAGGTCAGGACATGGAACATTGAATTGCTTAAGAACAAGAAATAATGGTTTTCACTGAGGTAAATAAAAAGACTATTAAGGCTTTTAAGATTAAAGCAAATGTAATGCTGGATGAATGAATAGAACATAGTGCCTGTAAGTGGCTTTTTATAAAGAAGTGTTTTCATTTGAGAAAAAAATTCTTCACCCTTCGTATTCCAAACCTGATTTAACAATGATGATAGAGGAATACATATGATGACAGGAGGTGATCAAACAGCTGTATGGGTTAAACACACAGGTTTTATTCGTGTTCTTCTGTCTCATTCTCTGCCTTTGTGTGTGCTACATTAAGTATATTTTGTAGCTAAAGCTGATTATTTTTCCCTCCCCAGAATGCTTAAACTCTGAAGTACTTATATTCTAATATTTATGCTACTGAATGATCTCTAAAAGGCCTAAATATTTAGAAACCCTTGAAAGGCTTACTCTTAGTTTAAAACCAGAATGTTTTGATTCAGGTAATGAGATTTAAGTCAGATTTACCAGGGTAGTTTTCCACTGGCTGATGGATGTTCCTTCCTTGAGAATGAAAAGGTGGAGATGCTTCAGGCTGGTTAATACTTAAATTTTTCTTTGTCAATTCTAGGCACAATGACTACAAAGTTGTGTCTCCTGCATTACGAGCTGTTGGGAACATCGTCACAGGAGATGATATCCAGACCCAGGTATGGATTCACTTTCTCTTGTGTTGTACTGCAGTTCATCTTCCTGTTGATAGCTGTGGTAACCTGTTCATAATCACCTCCTCTTCCTTTTGAAGTTTGAAAGTGAGGATTGATGGCACTAAGTGCTTCAAAACATCTGGTTTTCACAGTTTTTCTGTTCAGTCCTGAACTGCTGGTGATTCTTAGCTCTGTCTGGGACTTACCGACAGCTGTGCAATACCGCTCAAAGGTGGGGTGTTTTTTGTTTGTTTAAAATGTGTCTGCCTCTTAGGCTGAATTTTTTGCTGAGTGGTGCTGTGGTAGGGCCATCAGCGGCCTGTCACATTGAATGCTGTTGGCAATCTATGATGAGTATACAAAAAACAAGTGTCTGGTCAGATTTTGTCTGGGAACATTTGGAGAAGCATCAGTAGGAAACAGTGACTCCCATCATTTTCTTGGAATTAAATTGGGAGGCAGGAAACCTGATGCTTCAGAGGCAGTAGTTGTAACTGGGATGCTTCTGTAATTCTGTAACAGTGAGATCAGAGTTAAAGATGAGTTAGCAGGACCAGGGCACTGTTTGAATATCTTATCGCTGAGAGGAAGATAACATGATTTTTTGATTGTTACAATGTATTTTGTGTAACTGAATTACATAGGTGTTCTTGTATTTTTTTCAGTGGCATTTGTTTCACAGATCAGTCTTAAAGAATGATTAAGGTGTGTTTTGTGATTTCATAATTTCATTAAAGATAAAACCACAAGGGATCACTAATTCACATGTAATGCAGGTTATTAAATACTGCATGAATCTTAGATTTTAGTTAAAAAAAACTTTAAACTTTTTTATTTTGCGTTATTTTTTTCAGAGGAGTGTACCATAAGCTTTCCTAAACTTCAAGAGATCTCTTTTAAGTAAGATAGTTTGATAGTCCTGCCTGAAGATTGTGATGTATGCTAAAAAGTGATACAAGATGCATATAATAATCATTAATCGGAAGGAGGAGCCCAGCTTTGAGAGCTGATGCATTTCTGAATATGAATGCAACATGCAAGCTGGTTGCCTGAGAACCTCAGAGCACAAACCTGCTTTTACTTTTTCTCTGAAATCCAACTATTAACAATTGCCAGTGCTTGGCAGTAGCCAAGACCATAGATAGTAGGCATGGAGAAACCAATACATTTGTCCCAGTAGACACCTGGTACTATCCTGAACCATAACCTTTGTTTTTTTAATCTTAGTAGAAAAGTTTTAAGAATATGGGAATGTGAACAAGGGAATTCAGTCCACAGATTTCACGATCAGAACTCATGACCATGATTCAGCTCAACTGGAGTATTTCTTACAAAATTCTGTACCACACTGTTCTTTCTAAGCTGTCTGCTTTTGCCACACAAGGCAAAACTAATCTGCTTCCTGGTAGACTCTCTCAAGTTTTAGCTTAATTGTAACAAGTTGGAACTTAATTAAAAAACGAAAAAGTTCATTTTTCAGTCTTTGAACTTTGTTGTGCCCTTTTAGAGGGTCAAAAAGCCCTTCACTATCGCATATGACATAGTCAAATTATCTGTCTTGTAACATCCAAGTTCTGGGGCATTTTCTGTTGTACTTTGGGCACTTAAAATTTTGATTTTTGGAAATGGAAATTTTCATGCAGTTTTCCTGTGCTGTAAAATTTTGGGTTTTTTACAACTTTTTTGTAGTTTTTTAAATAAGAATTTCCCATTTATAATGTCACTGGACACAATGCTGGCAGCAGTCTGCCCCATAGCTGATGTGGAAAACAGAGGTAGTTGGAGCTTACAAGTATACAAAAACACAGGAAAATACCATAATCTTATTTTTGTTTGGTCTTAATGGGCTTGGTATCTTCTTGTGTTCAGGTCACACTGAAATCATCATAAAGGCATAGTCTCTTAACCTGAATGACTCAGTAGTTTTGCTTATTAGCTTTTCTGCAAAGATCNTAACTTTCTGAGATCATCTGGTGGGGTATGCTTTTTAGATTCTCAAGACATTGTATTCTTGTTCCTGTGATTCTTTATCCTAAATTTCTTCTAAGATGTGGTTTGTTTGTTATGTTCTGTTTCTCCTTTTGTATTCAGGTAATTCTGAATTGTTCAGCCCTTCAGAGTTTACTGCACTTGCTAAGCAGCCCAAAAGAATCTATCAAAAAGGAAGCATGCTGGACAATATCTAATATAACAGCTGGAAACAGAGCACAGATCCAGGTAACCTTTTCAGCTATGGTCAGTAATCTTTATCTTGCAGGCTAGAAGAAACACACATCAGGTGTTACACTTCTTTGCATATAAAGTATGTATTTTTGTGTATGTACAGTCACAGGTATATAATTACATATAAGAAGTACATTAGGAGGTCCGTGTGTAATTAAAATACTTCAATGGCCCAGTCATCTCCCAAATTCAAATTATTTAATTTTCTAATCATCTACAGATTATAAGGGGGGGAGGGAAGATTGTCATGCTAGAGAATGACAGAACAGGACTATTGTCAAGAAAATTTTGTCTTAAATAATTTGCTTTGTGCTTTCGACAATCTCTAAGATACAGAAACTCTCACGGCTGAAAAGAATAAGGTAAAAACTTTGAGAATCAAGTAACTGTACATGTTTCTTGATTCACCATCAGACACATACACCCCTACAATACAAAATACTTTATTTCTCTATACATTTTCTTACAGTACCTGTTGCAGGCAGGTGTGCTTAGCCAAATATAAAATTGCTATTTATTATTGCTAACAATTATGGAGGGTGTCTAACATGTTGATGGGGATTTGTCATTTCTGGTCATACCAAATTTTGTAATCTTTTCATGTTAAGTGATAGCACACAGAAGCAAATGTCTCACTCCCTTATATCAGTCATTACAATTAGGGCTCCAAAAGATCAAATATTTGTTCTGAATCTGGACTGTGTATCAGAATCAAGAAGAAGTCCCAGGACTTGTCTCCAGCTGGTATAAATGAGGGATGAAACATCTTTTCCCCAGGGAAAAGTTTTTCTTTGCCTAGATGAAGAAGAAACAGCTCAATATATTTTGTTTTCCTGCAATATGGAGTTTTGTTCAAGAACAGCTACAATAGGGGAGTTTTTTCCTTGGCTTTCAAGGACGTGGTTTGGCCTGTCTGGATGTCAGAAATCTCCCAAAGCTGCTCTATCAGTCCCCTTTTCAACTGGACAGGAGAGAGAAAACACAAGAAAAGTTTCATCAGTTGAGAGAACGACAGGGAGCGATCACTCAGGCAAAACCAGACTCAGCTTGGGAAATTAATAGAATTTATTACCAATCAAAATCAGAGTAGGATAGTGAGAAGTGAAACAAATCTTAAAAACACCTTCCCCCCACCTTTCCCTCCTTCCTGGACTTTACTCTATTCCTGATTTTCTACCTCCTCCCACTGCAGCAGTTCAGGAATACAGTCAGTTTATCACAGGTTGTTTCTGCCACTGTTTCATCCTCAGGGAGAGGAGTCCTTCACCTGCCCCAGCATGGGGTTCCTCCCAGAAGAGACAGTCTTTCATGAACTTCTCCAGTGTGAGTCCAACCCACAGGCTGCAGTTCTTCATGAACTGCTTCAATGTGGGTCCCTTTCTATGGGATCAGTCCTTCAGGAACAGGCTGCTCCAGCATGGGACCCCGACAGGGTCACAAGTCCTACCAGAAAACCTGCACCAGCATGGGCTCCTCTCCATGGGTCCACAGGTCCTCCCAGGACCCTGCTCCAGCATGGGCTTCCCATAGGGTCACAGCCTTCTTTGGGCATCCACCAGCTCTGGTGTGGGCTCCTCCCTGGGCTACAGGTTGATCTCTGCTCCGCCATGTGCTGTAGGGGAACGGTCTACCTCACCATGGTCTTCATCATGGACTGCAGGGGACTTTCACCTCCAGTGCCTGGAACAGCTCATCACCCACCTTTCTCACTGACCTTGATGCCTGCATAGTTGTTTTCTCTCACATATTCTCACTCCACTCTTCTCTGGCCATAATTACTTCTGCCCAATAATTTTTTTCACCTTAAATATGTTATCATCATTGCTGATGAGCTTGGCCTTGGCCAGTTGCGGGCCTGTTTTGGAGCCTGTTGGCTTTGGCACTATCAGATGTGGGTGGAGTTTCTGGCAGCGTCTCAAAGAAGCTACCCCTGTAGCGCTGCCCACCCCAAACCTTACCATGCAAACCCAATGCAAAGAATGCAAAGTGCTCATTCCCTCTCTTTTTCAGAAGTGTTGGAAAAGCAGATTGTAGTCAATCATAGAATCATGAAGGCTTGGGTTGGAATGGACCTTAAAGAACATCTAGTTCCAAGCCCCCTGCCATGGCCAAGGATGCCACTCACTAAATCAGGTTGCCTGGGGCCCCATCCAGCCTGGCCTTGAAACCAGACTTTATCTGATAAATATGTGTTTCCATTAAAGGCAGTTGAATTCAACAGTCTCATGTAAATAAAACTAAATTCTTCTGAAGTAAAGTTTTTCAATTCTCTTCTCACTCACTGGATACAAGACTGTTTTCAGAGATTGCAGAGGCTGCATGAAAATCTTAGCTGGAGACATCTATTCTGTGAGGAATAGAAATAAATTGTGGAAATATTAGGTACTAGAGATATTTGTTTTCCTCGTTAGTAACCAGGCAGGAACGATGCACATTTACACAGAAAGTGAACCAAGACCTATAATACATTGGCAAAAGTGGCCAAGGAGGACTTGTTTCCTCTCTATCCTTTTCCATGGAAGGCAGCCTGATGCTTTCTGGTCTTAAAACTGATGACTCTGGATTATTCATTCTATATGATCAGAATTAGCATGAAGAGATTAACCCTTCTTACCTAAGGTATGGAATTAGTTCTCTTTTTGCAGAAAACTTGCACAAGATTGTGAAAAGGCTGCATATTTTTTCCTGAGGAATAAGTGTATTACACCCCTTTGCAACTGACAGTTGGGATCTTTTGGTTTTGTGCTCTCCCTTACAAAGAACATTCAGCTGCTGAAGGGATGGTGTAAAGCCTTAGTACCCTGAATGAGGTCTTCATCTCAGAAAGCACTGGAAATAAAGTTAATGCCTTTGTGGAAAATAACTCAGTTTCTGCTAAGATATGTGAAGTTTCCTGAAAATAAGACTGAATGCTTATCAGCTTCAGGGATGCTTATCTTGGAAATGAGAAGGCAAAACGCAAAAACTTATGAAAGTAGAAAGCTTTGTAGGTTCTTCTTGTCTGCTGTAAGGATGTGACTAAGATGGAAGTGGAACTGTGAGGAAAGAAAGTGGTATTTGGTCTGGCTTCCTTGGTCAGGATTTTGCTTTATGCCACCAAAGTTTTTATTTGTCAGATGTAGATAATTACATGGTTACTTAATCTAACCTTGGTAGAGCTCCAAGAATTTTGATTCTGCCTTTATTGTGGTTTGTGTGTTAATCCATGGATTAGCTGAATTTCTAACAAAAAGTGCTTTGTAAAATCAGCAACTGTACCACTGTTTTTTCCTGCATCAGCAATTGTAATTGCTGTGCAAGAGCAGTGCAGAGAGGGTAGTTACTACTGCTTGTACTAAGGTAAAATGTTTTTGCCTTTGCATTTCTTCCAGTGAAGGTTTTTTTGGCTGCTTTATCCCTGCTATTACCACTTTAGAAACAGTATTTTCTCTCTGGAGGACCATTTCAGCTTTTTCTGGAAAGTCTTAAGTATTTTCTGGAGAGCTGTCTAGCCCAATACATTTTCTTAACTTTGTATTTTTTCTCAAGTCTATCAGAGGGTTGCTTTGGGATGTAAAATTGTATAGAGATGTTGCAAACTTCAGAAGAGCTTGAGAAAATCAGATATCTGTATAAATAATTCCATAAAGAAGTATCAGAAGTGGCAATGGAAAGTAAAGTTCATTATTAGAGCATTTTTCCAAAACTTCAGGATCTCTATTTTCATATTCTTGATCTACTGAAGATACAGTTGTGAAGAGTCCTAGAGGTAACTTGAATTTGAGTGTTTCAACAGTGTATTTACTTCTGTGACTTCTACATAAGTATTTACTGTACCACATCGCCCCATTTTCAAGTGAAGGAGTAAGTGCTTGTCCTAGTTTGCACAGTATTCTTAAACCTGGTATCCACTACTCAGGCAATGTAAAAGTGAAGCTTTAGCTGGAGAGTCTTGATAGTCCTTGGTTTTCTAAACTATTACCACATCTTTATTTGAAAACAAGTAAGGATAAAATAATCTCTCCTTTGTTAAAACAAAATTTGCCTAATTTACCTGAACAAAATTGTTAGTTTATACATGTGTATGTGTTTAGTAGTGTTTAAAGGTTTTGGTGTCTTATCACAGATCAGCCACCTTTCTAGTGAGAGCAGAGTAGAATTGCATTGTGGGTTGAAAAGTTGAGGTGGGAAGTAGGGAGAGGGAAATCAGTGCCATGCGCTGTTAATATTGAACCTTAATTTCAAGCAGTGACTCTTTAGAAGTAAAAAAAAAAAAAAAAAGCCCCTTAACTCTGCACAGAAAAATAGTTGTGACAATGTGGATAGAAGCTTTCATTCTCAGGATTATTGCATCAGGAAAACAGTGTCAAATCACCAGAATACACATAGGTTTAAAAGAATACAGCTTAAAAGCTGCTGCCTTAGGATATGTTACAGGCAATGTTGGAAGCGTGTTGATGTGTTATGCAAGTCCAGGGAAAAAGTATAAAAAACATTCTCAAAAGTGAAATCTGTGTTTCATTTAAGAGTCCCTTGTGCCCCATTCAGAGTAATTGAGGTGCCTTCGAACTCCAAGCACACACATGCTTTGTAGTGAAACACTTACTGCCTTATGTGCATACCCAATTTAATCTATACTGACAGTTAAAAAAATGAGATTAAAAAATACTGTTTCCGATTCTGAGTGGGAGATAACTATCCGGATAATGGCGACATATGACAAATCATGTCTGTCCTGAGGCTTAGGTTTTTTGGAACTGCAGAAGAAGGAAAATCGTGAAGTAAAGCACAGTGGAGAATGCTTACAACATGCTTGATCTCAAAGCCAATGTTTCTTGGGAGTAAATTGGGCAATTGTAGGTGTAATTGCAACTATTATCTTGTGTTGAAAAGAAAATCTCATCGCAGATGTGTAACAAGTTCCAGAAAGGATCTTGATTCTCTAGTTTCTAGTCTCAACCTATAGGATGTTGTGTGAGATACAAGGTGTGATGAAACCTCCTTTCAGCTCCAGAGTTGATAGATCTGCATTTCTCAGAAAACTCCTCTGAGGTATTACTTCAGACAACTCCTACTTAATGTCAGAATCATTGTAAACATTTGAGCTGAAAAACTCTTAAAAAAAAAAAGTATTTCTGAAGTTGGAAAATGCTGTTTGGTAAAATGTTTCTTGAAGATGGTCATATGCTAAAATGGAAAATAAAAGCATAGTCTGTAATAGCTGTGAGGATAAAGGATAATTCCCATCTGGGAAGAATTATCTGATTTAACTAAGTTCATGGGTGAACCTATTTTGTCTGTGAGCTGAGGTAGGTTTTTTCTTTCTCTAAATTGATTTCACATTGTGATGAATTAAAACATTATTTCTTAAGAATTAGTCTTCCTTACATAAGGAATTCTAAAATTCTAGATGCAGCTTCAAACTAATTAATTTTCCTTTTTCCCCAGTGCCTCCAAATTTCTCAGTAGTTCCTACTGGAGGTCATAGAGTGGAGCCAGATCTGTTCCAGTCTCTGGGATACTGATTGGATCTTGAACATGCACTGAAATGAGAAAAGAATGATTTGAGCGCATGAGTTTTTTCCATGTCTGCCTGGCATAGTAAACCACATTATTGCAAGTTACCAGCTGATCTAACTATAGTGGGTTGTTGCTCCAGAGCAGTTAGGATGTTAGAATACTATGGAATCTTTGGGTAGGGCTCAAGCCATAAACTAGCAAGCCCTTCTGCATACCAAAAAGAGAATAAAATATTTTGGTAAATCTGATAGGTATTTTACCTAATCAATATTAACAGACAGAGCTATATTTAGTGTTGTTGAAGATTGCACTGGGTTATACTCCCTCCATCCACCCACTGAAAAGTATAGAAATATAAAGTTAGAGGGAAGGACTTCTATATTCATATCCACTTTCATACTGTCTACAGTGCTGTTTGGTAGCACACTCCAAAGGCTTTCACTGCCATTTCTAAAAGATAAGGCAGCAGCCCATCACTATTAGATTTGCACTCCAACACAATCCATTAAAACTCTTTCTAGCATTAAGGCAATGTAAGTTAACATGCATGAAATGTGTGAACGTGCGTGCCGAACTTTCTTTGGTAGCTCTTACTAAAGCACAGGAGGTTTGGGTGTATTTCCCCACCAAACGTGGATGTGAAAGCCTCTCAGAGTGTGTTATCAACAGTACCTAGGCAACAGAAAAGCATAGTGGAATACAACAGTCTTTCCCCTCTTTATTTCTGTGCTTTTAAGGTTTGGGGTGGATGTGTATATCCTGATGCAGTCATGATTGTCACTAAGTATAGTTTTTGTTTGTTAATTTCCTAGTTTGTATACAGCTTTGCTGTACTTCAGTGGATAGCTTCCCCAGTCAGGGAGGAGGGGAACTACATCTTCCTGGGAGTCAGAAGAACTGCACAACTGAAGCTTAATCCTGACTGTCGACCCTTCTGAAGGGTATGAAAGGCTATCACATACCTCAGAAAATGTTCTGTGTCTTAACCTCGCAACCCATTGAAAAGCTATGAAAGGCAGTACATCAGACACAATCTTCCATGTCTGACAGTGAAGACATCATAGGAGTTCTCTTGACAGGTTAAGAAACTTATCACTTCTTTTCTAATATACCTTCAATTGTCACAAGAACATCTGGAAGTCTGAGTATGGCTAGGCATGGTAGCAACAGGATCTGTGCCATATTTTTTGTCCTTTAGGGTTTCTTACCCTTGCTGAGGAGCAAGATGGGCAAATGTAGCAAGTGATACACTGTCTGTCAGTTTAAAAAACTCAGGAATGAAACTCATTTTTACAAAATGTGATAAAGATAGAAGCTCTTCTCCAAAATGAGCACCGTAATGCTGGGGACCTGGAAAAGGAGTGACACGATTCACACAGAGTTGTGCTTTACTCAGGCATCAAATTACCTTAAAGTGTGTTTGGTTTATGTCCTAGTTTGCATAGATGGTCTAAAAATCTTAATGTGCTGTTTGTAGTAGTAGGACTTCAAAAGTATCTTAACTAAGAATAAAATATGGCATTGCTGACAAAGTCATATTAGTTTGCGGACTAGTGAAAGTCAAAGATTAATCTCTTTTGTGTTTCAGTACAAAATCTGTTTTCAGACTTCTACATGTGGTGAATCCCATACCTCATACCACATTGAGGGCAGCAGAGCTAGAATACCTTTCATTTCTTTATTCTGCCTGAAAACCTTAGTAGTCTGTAGTGTATATTGCCTTTTTTGGAGATTGGTTGGCTTGTTTGTTTTACTTTCTTTTTGTTTTGTTTCTTTGTTTTGGGTTTTTGCTTTTGTATTTTTTTTTAAGGACTGAGCCTAAAAGCAGGAAGCAGCTCAACAAAGTGCTGTTCATTATAGTGCAGGTTCTTCCTGACAGCAGTAGCAATCTTGTGTAAACTGGCTAGGATCTTACTTTATACACAGTTTGGAGTATACAGGGTTACGTGTCTGTGTCAATAGCATAAAAGTTCATTAGACCTGAGACCTGAAGTGCTTCCTTTCTGGCTCTCAGATGGCAGTCAGTTTTGTACTCATGCAATCATGTTAAGTAGTTTTGGCTTACAAATATCTGCTATGTTATTTATAAAGCAGTTTTGAATTGCAACTGAGCAGCCTCTGCGAACTAAAATTTCCAGCCAGGAGGAGGAGATCATAGCAGCAGGGCTGTATTTCCAGCTATATTGTGACTGTAATCTTGATTTGTTGGAGGTAATGCGAGAGTTTGCAGGAGCAGGGAAACAGTCATAGTATAAAACTTTTTTGCTTTCACATTTATGTGATGACTCACTTGTAGACATGTGATGTCAACACATGCACACTAGATGTGTATGTGTGTTTTTGCATATCATAAGTGATTTAGTTGTGGGAATCCAAAGGGGGAGAAGCAAATTCACATAGTACAGACCAGCTCAATATACTAATTTAATATACTGCTGCTGAAGACCTCCCTAACAGTGACTACACTATATTTAGATTAAACATCCATGCAGGTGTAATAAAGCCCTGAAAATGCATTTTTTATCTAACTTCACTCTTTAAAATTCAAATACTAGAAAGTGAAAAAGCTGGATTAAAATAAGACAGATAGAATCTTTCCAAGGGCCAGGCGACCCTCTTGGAGGACCACAGCACAGGGATACCAACTATTAAAAAAACCAGCCCCAAAACAATAAACCCACATCCCAATCAAATACAGAAAAGTTGACACTTTGAAAGTGAGGACCAGATTTGCTGAAGGTCTGAACTTTGCAAATCAGTTCAAATTAAATTTGAAAATTCATATTTCAATTAAAATTAAATTTCAGTCTTCTGAAAGACTCATAGTTACAACTTAACATGGTGTTCAGTTCCAGCAAATACCAATGGCTGCAACTGGGAAAAACTTCAGTGTTAGCTTAATGTATTAAAGGATGGGCTTTGGTTTACCTATTGTGCAGAAGAGAGATTTCTAATGTATTTTGTAGATACCACCTCATTGGCTAGTAGTAGCAGCCTAAAACCTTTTTATTTCCTTCATGTTTTTAAAGTTCTTATTGAAATGAAATCCCTTAATTGAGTCCATTTTGTTTAAAAGCTATGGTATCTTGGGCATTTCATATGCTCTACGTTACTTTAGTCTTCAGTGCACTTCCACATGTCAGGCACATGCAGCATAGAAGTGCTAAAAGGGTAAAGTAATTTGAATTAAGCCATTCCATATCCTCAGAAGTTTTAAGTACCTCATCCTGTCACAGTATTTTAAGGTTTTGCTCTGAGGTTTGCTTTTCTTCAAGAAAAAAAATAAGAAAAACAAACCCAAATTCTGTTTCAGCATTTATTATTTTATCCCTTAGAAGAAATTTAACTGAAAGGGAAACATGACCTGTTTCCACAGTAACTGTTGTTCCCACATAAAATATTGCAGATATAGGAATCCTTAGGCATTCTAGTGTGCTTTCCAGAGTAACTGCTGTGGCCAATGCTACAAGACATAGGGTGTAAATAATAGATGCTGCTACCATTTTCTCTGTATTAATGCTTTATTGTTTCCACCCTTGCTGAGCTTAACTGGGCTTTTGAAATCTAGAGAAGATATTAAGGTTAAAGCAAACCATTTTCTGACCTAGTTAATGTATTTTTTTTCCTAAACTGTGAAAGTTTCAACTGTTGAGAGACTGCTCATTGAAAAGCTTTGCTCTCTTACAGAGGGACAGTTAAGTACTTTTAAATGAGATTCATGGTAGGGTGAAGTGGTGACAACACTTACAACGCATGTCAAACATCAGGGAACAAAATTATAGTGACTGATAATCTGATTCTCTCTCGAGCCACTTTCATTCACTGAAGTGCCTTATGAGAGGCTGTGATTCATCCTGGTGCTATAACCTGTTCTGCTTGGGTAAACATAGCCAACTTCATTAATGAGCAAAAAGTAAACAGGGTGCTCATAGCCTTTTATACAATAGTGTAAGAAATAGAAATAAATAGAAATAGAGCACTCACTCAAGAGATGCAGTATCTGGATTCAGTCCTTGCTGAAAATGTTCAAGTGCACATTTCTCTACTCTTAAGAAGAGTAATTTTATCCATTGAACTGAAACACCGAAGCAGTGAAGCAAAGAGTTTAAAATTGATTGAGCCAGAAGACAAACAATAACATTCTTTTGTGTTTCTCCCACTTAACAGCCCTCCTGTTGCTATCTCCCTTTATTCTGGAATTCTCTTACTATTTTACAAGTTTAAATTGAAACATTTTAAGGTAACTTTTTTGGCAGTAAAAAGGCTCAAAGTATGTTACTGACTGTCAGATAAGATGAACTGATTTAGTTCCATGCTGTCATGTAACATACTCAGATTTCAGTAGTTACAAAAGAAGTTGGTTTTAAGAAGACACTTTCTAAGGAAATAGATCTGTAAAAGTTTCATTTTGGGGAGAGGATTTAAGAAGTGTTAATGGAATTTTTTTGACTTAACTCTTTGCCACAATAGTAAAATACTAATGACCTCAAGTATCCTATCCTAGATCTGTATCATGATCTTTCACTAGAGAATACTTGACATTCCTTAACACATTGCTCTTCTAAGGGCTTCTGATCTCAATGCCACCCCTGTGTAGCACTCTCTGGACTCACATGAAATGTAGACTGACAAGTCCCCTTTTGCTTCTCTGGCGAGTACTGAAGTTCACTGGTGAAAACACTGTCTAGATCCACAAGGACACATACACAGTGACAGATCTCTTGGATGTAACTGTGGGCTTTGTGCTCATCTGCTGTCCATGGCTGGATCGTGAGCAATCTGAACTCACTGCTCTTGGGTTCTACTCACTGGCTAGTTCGGCTTGATTCTCAGTAGCAAACAGATGCACGTGTTTGTTTCAAGTGTCTCCACGCTTGCAGACCCCTTGAATAAAGTGCAAGCTTTCTGTCTGTGCTTGGATCCTGGGCCTCCCACTTGCTCTGCCTAGTCAGTTTGCCAGCAAGTTAAGTACACTGTGATCCTCCACACCCACCACCGTGTTTTGGGATTTTGTAAATTCTCTCATCACACAGAGCTGGTGCCCAAGCCCATGGGTCCTGTGTCCTGCAGACCCATTCCAACTGAGGTGCTGAGATTCCTAAGTTCACTCCAGTCCCCCTAGTAGCTGGCATCCAGGCACAAGGGGCCCTGTGGACTGTGATCCTTTCCCAGTGGCTGATGCCTGGGGTCCTCGCCTGCTCCAGTTGCAGGGACCCCTTCATCCAAAGTCTGACATCAGTTGCTGGTTCCAGATTCACATTTTCTGGGACCTTAGTCCATGGCCCCCTAAGCTACTGATGCTGAGACTCCCACCCACTCCAGCTGCTGGTCCCACAGATAGAGGGGTTTCTTCTGGGGTCTGATTCGGTTCCTGGCCAAAATCCAGTCATGCCGATCTCGGCTGTGAGCACCTAATCCTTACAGCACTCAGCAGGCTAGAGAGGGAGCTTACATGGTAAAATAGTCAAGAAGAGATTCCTTACCAGGTTTCACGCAGTCCCACCTGCGCCTGTCATCACAATTACAAAGTCCCGGCTGGCTTTCTGCCTGTAGTTTCCTAATGGCCCATTAATTAGTGACTGGAGCCTTGCCTTTGTGATTGTTTCTCTTACACCCTGTCTGTCACATTTGTGTCACTGTGTTTTATTTATTACTTTCCTGTTACTTATATCTCCCTTTGATAAGGTTCTCGATCTGATAACCTTAATGAAGCAGATGGTCCTGTGTTAAACGTACTCTTACAGGGTACTCTTGTATATTGCTCCCGTATATTTTTAAAAATTAAGTGGGTTTTTTTGTAGTAAAATATGTCAGGGGCTAAATGCATTTTTTAAAGATAACTTTCTTTTATCTTTTTAGTTTTGGTTGTGGGGTTTGTTTCTGTTTTTTTTAAATAGCTGACTTCTGTTTACGACCTACCGCCTCCAGCATTCATGTTTAAAAATTTCAGTTAAGGGCATTTTTTCAAATATTCTTGACAATGTACAAATGTAATACAACATGGCGTGATGGGGAAGTATAAGTGGTTTTCCTTTGGGATCCCAGATTGCTGTATTAGAAGTGTGGATTCTTTGGCATAGGAGACAGTATTCATGGGACTGTTGATAGAACTGATAGGTGGTATGGATTTGCAAAGCAGATGCAGAATGGATGCCTAGACAAAAAGGAAGGATAAAAGAATATCAAGTCGTGGTTTTTATTTTCACCAGGTAGCCATTCATGCTGTGAATTGACTATAGCTTTTTGATGTATATAACCTGTTAGTTTTCTACATGCTCCATGAAAAGGATCTTTTTTACTTTCTTTGAATTTTCCCTATCAGATCTGTGATGACTTTTACTTGTAGAGTGGTAGTTTAAAAATGTAATCTTAAGCTCCTGCTTGTTTGAATGATACTTGTCATATCTGTGTAACAAAACTGGTTTAATTTGTGTCTTATTGCAAAAGGCTGTTTTCACAAGAAGTTACTAGAAATGTAGAGTTGCTGCCTAAATACTCAATTGACTTATTATCACTTTGTTGAGCTAAGCAGTTAACACTACAGCTCAATCATCTGCCACTTTGCTTTCACCAAGTGTTTGTTTGTTTTGAGGAGTTCTTTTAGTACATTCTCTCTTTGCTCTGTTGTCTTGCCAGGTGGAAATATAGTATGGCACACAGGTCTATGAAGTTTAAGGGGTCTTAATGACTTAATGGTTTACTGACTTAATAGCTGAGTGGTTCACTACCTAGAAGAATAAGGGAAGTACAGCATTCTTTTGCTGTCAGAGTGTGATTAAGTAACTCATAATATATGCCAGTCACTACAGTCTGAATGTGTTTTGAATTCTTTTGGGATAAGCACAAACGATGGCATTAACTAGGGTTTTGAATGTAAAGCTGAAAACTGATTTATCAGTTTTGCCCCTTGATAAAGTGACATTTCATTGTAATGTACTGTGCTGAGCATAGACATTAACTAAGGAAGTTATTTCTAGCTTTTATTATAACTCTGACATATCATTTATTTTTGCAGACAGTCATAGATGCCCATATCTTCCCAGCTCTTATAAATATTTTGCAAACGGCCGAGTTTCGGACAAGGAAGGAAGCTGCGTGGGCAATCACAAATGCGACATCTGGAGGCTCTGCTGAACAGATCAAGTATGAAATAGTAAAAATGTTTCAGTGCAATTGAGTGAACTATTGTTTGTGCAAGAAAACAAACTATCAACCTAGAAACAGGAAAACCCTTATGTATGCTTTCAGTGTTGTATCCAGGGAGACTGTCCTTGTTGTGAATGAGTCTTTCATTCCTTTAGGGAGAAATCAAATAAGTATTTCAGCTGTAATACTTATTTAAATAGTGGAACTGTTTCTCTTACATGAAAAAACTAAATGCAACTTTTAAACATAACTTCTGAGTGGTTGTTGTAGAATGTAACAAAATGCATTAGCAGTCTGGAGAGGAATAGCTCAGCCCTTCAGACAGTGGCATCACGTGCATTGTCTTTCCTGTTTAACTTATACTAATACATTATGCTTATATGCAATTTTGTATAAAATAAATTAATAACTATAAACATATTAAATTAACATGGTTGCTCTTTATAGAAATACAAATTTATGGTACAAAAAAAATCATTATTTCATAGCTATATGAAGAGAGAGGGGTACAGAAAAGGTATTTTAAAGTTATTTTCATTGTTTCAGCAGATTTGACACAAATAGATGTCTGTAATTTCTTTTAGTTTCTCCAGTCAAATGGATATTTTATCTGATTGTTTTGATTCTTAGACCTTCATGCTAAGTGCTTAAGTGGCTATACCAATTATGATTTTGCAGACAATTTACTGGGTTCCATATGGTGTTTTTCAGGTATTTAGTAGAACTTGGATGCATCAAACCACTCTGCGACCTCCTTACAGTAATGGACTCAAAGATCGTGCAAGTAGCACTGAACGGGCTGGAGAACATCTTGAGGCTTGGAGAGCAGGAATCCAAACGCAGTGGCACTGGCATTAATCCTTACTGCGCTCTTATTGAAGAAGCATATGGTATGAGCAAAACACTGTGCAAGTCAGAGCATAAAGCCACGATCATGAGCCCATTAGAGTTCCAGTAGACTCAATTCCATTAATTACCTATCACTGTTATCTGAAAATAACCCGTTCTTTGATAAATCTCCAGTATACTCCATCTTCTACATTATCTTTGACTGTGTAGATTGAAGACAGTGTGTGCAGGTCTTCTTTTATTGATTTCTTTTGTCCCTGAGAAAGCCTTCTGGGAGTCATTCAGTCATATCAGTATCTTCCCTCCACAGCAGATAAAAGCTCAGGTGCAGTGCTCTGTTGCTCACGGTCCAAACCTTTCTCCCTTCCCTTTCTGCTGCCCTGTAGAATTACGGCAGCAGCTGCAAATTCCTTGTTTGCCTCTGCTGTGCTGAGGTTCTGGCATGTACCAACATGATTTCATCTCAGTTTTGAGGTGTTGCTGCTCTTAAGTTCTTATTAGGAAAAATGAAAATGGATTATCAAGAGCAGTATAGAAGAAGATAGTATTACTGAACACGATTTCTTGAACCTTGGTTCCTTTCGTACCTTGACTTCCAGGGAACAGTTATATCAGAATAGGGTTTTTTCTTGCCCGCTTCTAGGTTTTAATTTCCCTTTTCATGTCAGTGTTACAGGAATGTCTGCAGAGTATCAGAGAATTGTTTACTCTAGTTTTCATGCATAGTAAAAGGAGTAGACAAGAAACCCAGTACAATTCCCAGTATTAGAGATTTACTAAAATGGCTAACACTTGGATTTTGTTACAGCATTGTTCCTTGCTCTATTATTTTCCTTCTTTATTTGACTACAAGGCCTGAGTTTGCCCATTTGCTTAAAGCTTGCCCAAAAACTGGTTGCCTGAGTTTAACTGCATTGTATATACATGTGATACAGATTACAGAATGGAGTCTCCATCCTTGGATGTTTTGAATACTTGGCTAGAGAGAGCAGACCTAATCTGGTGTTGGTTAGAACTGCTAGGCTGGGTTGCAAGTTGGACTGGATGATTATCAGAAGTCTATTTCAACTTGTACATAACTGATTGTGTTGTCATGGTCCTCATAAAAAAAGCACTTTCAGGAAATTTGGCCCTAAAAGTCTCTTCTGAAAAAGTCTTCAAGTTTTGAGGCCTTGTTTTTTACCCATTCAAGCCTGTGGATTTAATTCTTGAGTGAAAGGGACAGAGTACAAAACACATAACACAGTGACAGGGAACTCTGTAGTTCAAACTGCTTTTCTTTGGTTGTGGAGAGTACAAGTTGGGTCCAGGTCTCCATGTAGGGGACTGTTCTTTCTGAAGGTGGGAGAGAGTTGTCATGGAATGTAAATGTTCACAGCAGACTGAAAACTGTCATGGTCATATGCTTTCACTTCTTTTCTTTGCAGGCCTGGACAAGATTGAGTTCCTGCAGAGCCATGAGAATCAAGAAATTTATCAGAAGGCCTTTGATCTGATTGAGCACTACTTTGGAACAGAGGACGAAGACAGCAGCATTGCCCCACAAGTAGATATCAACCAGCAACAATACATCTTCCAGCAGTGTGAGGCTCCCATGGAAGGCTTCCAGCTTTGAGGTGCCCCTGTGCTGTGTGCTCCTCTACCTAGCCAATCCTGTTGTCGAGCCACAAGCCACCCGTGGAGTGATTCTCTCAATGTTTTCCATAACCCTGTTTGCGCTCATTTGCTTGCCTTGTGCACATGCTCTTACATACGTCTGGAAAACTTTTGGCTCTCCATGGCAGGATGTCCCCTTCTTGGCAAGGGGTTGCCAGAATCACCCTTCTCCTCTAGATTCTGAGTCTCTCCACTGTCATCTTCGTGGAGTTGAGGCACCTTTCTATACTTTGAGATATTCCCTGTTCGTAATACAGGAAAGTAATCCCTCCTCCACTAGCCCCCACACTCTTGGCACCCAAGAGAAGGCTGACTGCCTTTCTCTTGTATTTTCTGCAGTGTGTGCCTGCAGTCCAGGGAGACATTCAGCCTTTCTGAAAACGTAGCTGAATTCATCCCCCATGTTCTTCCCTGGATGCCTCTTTGGATGGCTGCAAGAGATGTGTTAAACCTTCACATGCAATGTATCTACTTTGCTGTATGTGCCAGCTGGGGCTATTGGCATGAGGAACATGTTACAAATAACGGAGTAAGTTCTCTATCCCGTGCAACAACAGGCTGCAATGGACATATTTTGTGGTTCTTAAGAATACTGAACACATCTGGCCCCATCCCGTCTCAACACTGAGCTCCCAAGTTGGATTGCAGACCACTGTGGAGATTTGTATACCTTCCCAGTTTTTTCCTCTCCATCCACTAAAAAGAACCTGTGAATAGGTCACTGTCTTAACACCTCCCTAGAAATGACTTTCCAAAACAACTTCTAGAACGGAGAAACTGCCCTGACTTCTTGCCAGCACAGTATGATCCAGCTGGGCTTTCCTTAAAAATCAAGCCCTTTCTGACTTCATGCTCCAGAGTCTGGTCCTTGGTATTATCGTTATGGTTGAAAAATTCCTGTCTGCCTCTTCACATTTTTACACAGCGTGACTTGAACAGATTTGTCTTCTGAAAAATGACCTTCCAAATACAGAAATCTGAATTTGTAAAACTTAGCACAAGGAGCATTAGATCTCCTTTTCATTTTCACAAGACAAGAGCTTCCTCTCCAGCTCACCTGATGGAATAGAGTCCTTCTGGTCAAGCCCCTTATTTAACAACTAAAATGACACTACATTCAAAGGATAGTACTATTACATCCAGATCCACTTGGCGCTCCCATTTCATTTTTCCCTTTTGCTGTTTATGAGACTTAAGGTGAATTAGCATGGAACGCATGGTTCCTACAGGTGACATCTGTAAGGCATCGCTGACTGCATGACAGCTGCCGCCTGCAGCTGTGGACTGCCCTTCTGCTAGCAGCATGTTCTTGGCTCTGCAACCTGCTTGGATCACAGACCTCTGATGCAAAGGCCAGCCACTCCTCATTGAGTTCAGCTGACACTGACACCAAACTCTTCACACAACCGGGGAGGTGCCACGTGATTGAAAGTGGTAGTTCCATTTCCGTAAATGCAATGGATTCCCTAGGCCGTCCACTCCCCTCTACATTGGGCTATGTTCTTTCAAGCCATTTTGGATGCTTGGAACACATATTTGTCCAGTATAAACATTTCAAAATTGCCACTGCCAACCGCAGTATCACATACCTGTGGTAAATGTTAGTGGCAGAACTGTCTGTAAGATCCTCTTGACTCCTCTCAGTGATAAGCCACTGCAAAAGCAAAACCAGCCGATTGGATACAGAGTTATAAAAACAGATAAATCACTTGTCATACTGCTGAAAGAAGCTTAGGCAAAGGCCTGAACATCAGCTCTGTGTGACCATTATTTAAATAAAGTCTTCAGTTCTGTCTCTGCTTCAAGATGGGGACTTTGACCTGTGTGGCCACTGCAGAAGCCACCTGCTGCCTCCCTAGCTAAGTCAGTTGGCCTCCACTTTCCCTCTCCCAGTTATTTTCTCTAGTGCTGCTTCGTGCTGAAGGAACATTTAGTTTACTGCACTTGATCTGTAAATGGACTTCAATTCTTTGTAATTTTAGGGGGTTAAATTTGGTGGTTAATTTAAAAAAGCAAAAAAACCCCTCAATGTTGCCTTTACATCACATATAAATAACTGTGTTTCTCTTTTCTTGAAGGGTGATAGAAGCACTGATTAGTAGCAAAATCTTGTTTTAGCTTTTGGATTTTTTTGTGCTGGATTTTTTTACGTGTAAATTTCCAATAACATGTCATTTCTATAAGATTTGTTTAAAACCATGTACCTCTTATTGGATGGTATAAAAATGCTACATATTTTGTAAACAAATCTGAGCAAAGTGTGTGTGCATATATTCTGTATATTCATATATGTATATTCTGTGTATATATACACACTAGCGTGTATATATACATATATATACACACACACACATATATATACACACACATGCAATAAAAGTGTGTGTATATATATACATACCTATATATCTATATATATATAAGTGTTTTCTCTTCCAGGCTAGTGAAAACAATGTGGTGCATTGGCGTTTCCTTCCCCTGCCCCCCAAAAAAGTAATGACAATTGCCTCTAAGTGAGTGAATTAAAAAAGAGTCCATTTAAGCTGAATGGCGTGCCTTCCTGTGTAAGGAGCCCAGCCAGTATTTGTTACTTTTGCTGTGGATATGTCAATTCAGAGCAGATAAGTATAAATCTTTAAACTTGGTATGTTTGTTTGAAGTGACAGGCCTGGTTGATGCAGGTAATATTGTTGTCATAAATACTTAGACTGTGTAAGGCATTTGATTGGTACTGCATAGCATTTTGACTGAAACCCACAACAATACAAAAATCAACATGGCACACATTAAATGGATTAAAGCGTGGCTCATAGGTCTCAATGTAATTTTAAATGGTGCTTAATTGAGTGTATTTCCATCAGGATCCTCCAGCAACCCGTTCTTGGTGTTGCTTTACTTAGCCTTATTAATAGGTTGAAAAGAAACAAAATCTACTTCTAACAAAGGCTGCAAATTAAATGGGTAAAGAAAGGGGATCAGACTTGTGAATTACAAAAGAAAAAGCTCACTGATACAGACTGATCAGAATTACATGGGAAGCCAAGGGCAAGTAAACTATTTGCATTTTAATAGAGCAAAACATATAGCATAACATTACCCATCTAATAAATATCATTGGGGCCACAGGTGAAGGACTATTTTGGGTGAAAAGTGCTACTGAAAATATGAGGCTCATTATACGTTCCTGCTTGAACACTACTCCCTAACACAATTCTGTGTGCGTACATCCCCTGCTAGAAACACTGAAAGAAGTATTCTCTGCTCTCCTGAAGGAAGTGCTCAGACAGGGATCATCTCAAGAGAATGCCTCTAGCTGCCACTTTTGTGATGGTCATACTGTGTTTTGAGTGTTCTGTTCCTGGTTTGTGTCTAAATAGGAGGCAGCTGGTCTCACATAGAGGGTAGGTGAGGGAGCCGTTGGGGTTCTTGAGTTCATCTCTTAGCTCTGCCAGGCAGCCTGTAGTGCCAGAAAAGTATTTTCTTCCAAATTGAAACGTACACATTTGTTTTGTCTACTTGTGGAGATCCAATCTAAGCACCTTCCAAAAGCACCACAGACTGGTAAGGTGAAAAGATTCATGACAATTTCTCCAGTTCTTTTTGCATCGTCAGTAATGAGGTGGAAAACTGCACTCAAGTTTTAACAATATCTGTTTTAAACTGGGCATTAGAGAAAGGAAGATGCAGGACTGCCTGGAATTGCTGTCTAGCAGTCCTGTCCATAGATCTGTAATGCCATTTAAGTTGCGTATTTCTTGGGGCAGCAAACAGGAGCTGTAATTCTTTTTGTTGGTGATTTCCCAGTGGGTCATGGCAGGCAGGGTCACTCTCTTGGATTCAGGAGGATACAGCAGATAATAGGGCAGATTGTTGAAAGCTTAATAACCAAGCCAGGACCAGCACTTTGGGCTCATGGGAAGACACCACACAATTATTTGAGGCAAGTGCTGCCTAGAGCCTTCATCCTGTCCTTAAATTCAAATACTCGTGGTTCAAGTCCTTTTGCCTAATGTTAAAAGAAGGGAGGAAGACAGTGATCCCAGAAGAATTACGTGTTCTTGAATCTGCAGATTTTTTTACTGTCAGCACCAAGAGTGTTGAAAAACTAGATTGCCTCATGTGGTCCTACATGTGGCAGTGCGCCTGCTGTTAAACTTCTATGCTTCTCTGAGGATTTCCAAAACAGGTGTCTTATCTCTGTGTCAGATTAAAGTAATTCCCCAGGTCTTCCAGTATAAATTTGTTTACTTCTGGAAACTGGCATGACACACCATTGGTACTCTCCTAAGCCAATTTTAGACATGAAGGTTTTTCTTCAGTTGCCTGAGTCTTAGAAAATGTGTACTGCTGCAGCCATATCCATAGGGTTGCTCTTCTGAGGCAGTGTTGAAGTTGTCACTGCATTAGAAAGTTTCAGTTGCCTCTGGAACAGGTACAGCAATATGGCATATGGTACAGAATTGATAAATTTGACTGTTTGGAATAAATGTGAATGGTGTTACAGACTAAGCCAAAGGGGAGAAAGAAAATGAAAGACCATTTAAGGGCTTAGTGTGTTCTTCTCCATCACACACTGTTAAAAGGCTGCAGGCTAAAGCTACGAGCTGTCAGATGATCCGAGGTGTATTCAGTTCTCCAGTCAGCGGGACAGACTGCTTTGGCCAGAAATGTGCTGGTTTTGTCACCATTGTTTGTGTTTACAAGTGCTTTCTTGGAAGCCATCACACTAGGAAAGAGGTGGCTTCTTTCATTGCCTCTCTGAGAATGATTTACATAATTTTTCTAGTACCCAGCTAACTTGCAAAGAAAATACAGCAATGGTTAGGAGCGAGCTGGAGACAGCAAAAAGCTCATTGTTTTGGGCTTTTGTTTGAGCCTCTGCAGCCTGTGTGGAAGCTGAAAGAAAATGCAAAGGTGGACAGTGATGCACAGTTTTTATGACAGCAAACTGAAATGGTGGAGATACCAGGGTGACAGAATGCTACATGGAGCTTTTGTCAAACCACTGGACCAGACTTCAGTTTTTGAGTAAATGGTAAAAAGCTTATAGAGATTGAAGTAAAATGAAAAACTGATTACCCTTGCTGCTCTGAAGTGTTGCTTTCTAAGGGATATTTTTCACATTCATCAGCTGGATGAGTCCAAATAGTTTTGCTATTTCCAAAATTAGATGAGGTACCTGCCAGTTCTGTTCACGAGTGCACTTGGAGTTGTGTATTGAAAGGGCACTATTTTTGAGATGCACAGTTTTAAGCTCTGCCATCACCAAGCATAAATCACAAGTTTTTCTTCATAGAAACCTGAAATACCATCTGAAATGCGTTTTCTCCTTTTTGTCTTATTTAATACATACATGATCATGGGCATGTAATTGGGAAGATTTATTTTGGTTCTCACTGTGTGCCTACCGTGTGGCAAAGAACCAGAGCTGTCATGGAAAATCTGTTCACATACCTGCAGTGGAAGTATGTGACTTGCATTCAGTGCTCATTAAGTGGACAAATCTGTGGAAGCCTGCTCTGCTTGACTGACAACATACTTGCGACAATTTTCATACAGAGAATCTGATGGCAGTTTGTGATGTCACCTGAAGGTTGTGATTTCTCTGGTGGAATTGACTGCACAGCTTGTCTGATTGGTTACATCTCATTGTGGTACCCAGAAATGCAATTCATAGAAAGATGGACTGCAGCAACTATTTTCTAGCTCTGGAGAAAAGTACTTCAGTCAAGATCTTACTTCTTCTCTTTTCCAGGAACAAAGAGAGAAGATTCACCATGCATTTTTGTAGGGCTTTTGATTACCTCAGCAATAGTGCTAATTTTTAGTACTACAATAAAAATTATTTCCCTCCCACTATGAGAAAGTTCACAAACTATGTATGTCGAACTGATATGTCTCTTCTGTTTTTGGAGTCCCCAGGACCAGTTAGCAGGCCAAGCTGGGAAGTAACATAGTTTTGAGCAGTGCTGATGCTTCCAATCTACGTTTCCTTCCAAATAAACCAAGAGGAGGAGCTAAAAATACTGTCTCTGGTTGAGCTGTTCAGCATGAGCAGTGTGTGACTCTTTGGGCTCAATGCCAGAAGTAGGACTGTTGGGAGTTGCTCTTTGCAGGTAGTACTGGGACTGCCACTTCTAAACCTTGAGGCAGGTGATTTCTAGGGGGTTTAGTATCATGAAAGCAGGGGGAAAATACAAATCTAAGTGAGATGTGGAAAAAGCTTAATAGCAGAGAGCAGGAATGCCTGATGGACTTTATCATACTCGTGTGCCTCTAAATAATAAATCTGACAGTACAAGTTGAAGCTGTTGCCCAGTATTCCTCAAAATTGTCATCTTTGTTCTGTTAGCTTGAATGTTCTCTCATCTCAGTACCAGCTCTGGTGTAACAGCCATTAGGTTGTCAGCTGCAACACAGTGGTTCTCTGGAATGCTGTTTCACTCTCCACCTCCGTCCTTGTTTTATTGAAGGCAGGCAGTTCTTCACAGAAAGTAATCCCTCACTTAAAATAATTCAGCGTAAATAATTGAACCTAGAACAGGTAAGCAGGCTTTCTCATAAATTATCATCAGTTTGATGATGTTAATGCAAGTCAGACAATTATTTTTGACTCAAGGGCTCCCTTAATAATTTTTCTGTCTTGCATAAAGAGAAACATACAGATTTTTTGAAGCAGCCAGTATCATTACAGAATAAATACAGCCCCATTCTTTCTGAGGGGACCTTGAAAGAACCTGAAATAGTTTCTGGTAGTGCATGACTGCCTCGTGAACAAGCATGGATGTACAAGTGGAAACCAAATGGACTGTCCTTCTGTGTTACAGTTACCTTTATGTAAGTGGTAAGTAAGACCTTTCATAAAGGGGATTGGTACCAAGAATACAGGTACAGCTCTACTTCAGTGTTTTAAAAGATGCTTATTCTAGTGCATAGCACATGTGGGAAACAATTACTTTGTCTCTCCAGTTTGCTCACTTGTCTTGTTCCCACTAAACATGCAGAAAAGAGTTTGGAAAAAAAGGAGCAGTTATTAGGAAAAGAAAATAGGTATTTCTGGGTTTAATGATTACAGGATAATGTATTCATTCTTTCTTGAACGTGAGTGTACAGAACTAACATACAGGAAAGATGTGACTATATCCTCCTTCCAGTGCTGAAAAGGACTTGGCTTTTCTTCCCCAGACCTTGGTCTCTTCATTTCATCCTCTTAAGGTTTAGCAGGTGCAGTACCTTCCTCTCTCCACTGGGCTTTCTTCTCCAAGTTTATGTTTGTAAGAGTTTCATGTCTTTTTACAGCCTACAATGAATAAGATAATCAATTATCACCTGAAGGACCGGAGAGCTGAAACTTGAATTGATAGTATACAAAATACCTGGCCTATTCTTACCAAGGCACAGTTCTGTCAGCTTTAATGCCAGGAATCAAGAGGGTTAAAATAAAATATCAAGAGACTATTTTGGCTTAAAGTAATTACTTCTTTGGAAATAAATGAAACTCTTTCATTAAGGCACTGGAAAATCTATTCTGTGCTTTTGGCTGGTATTTAGTAATCTCTGATCTTCACAAGTAAGAGGTACTAGAAACAAATCAGAAGTTAAACAGAATCACAGAATCTTCTGAGTTGGAAGGGATCCACAAAGATCTAGTCCGACTCTTTACTGAATGGCCCATACAGGGATCAAACCCACAACACTGGTGTTACTAGCACCATGATCTAACCAACTGAGCTCATCTCAGGCAATGTAAGTAATCCCAGCTGCTTTGAAAACAAGGGTTCCAAAATAGCTGTCCTCTCTTCCTGGTGTTTGCATTCATACTACTCCACTACAGAGGAAAATGTTCTGGGAATGGTCAGTGTTTGATCTCTTCTGCTAAAGCCAGTGAAAAACCCTTCCACTTTCTCATTTCAGAGTGCTGCATCCTTTTCGTTTTACTAGACAAATGCTGACAGAAATGCCACTTGACATTCAAGAGTTCCCTGTACTGGGGTTGAGGTTCTCACTAGTTTTCAGGTTTCTCTAGAACACTTAGTTGCCCATAGAAACAAGATCTGAAGATTGTCGTCCAAAGAACTGCATCAGAGAAAACAGCATACAAATAAGGTTCTTCTGCCCATGCAGATGCTTTTTCTTTTAAAGGAAGCACATGCAATCTTTACAGTCACTTCACCCTTTTCCAATGGGAATTAGTCAATGAGGGCCACTTTTGGGGAACTAGGAGGACTTTTTCAGTGATAAAATGAAAAAAAACCCAAACACCAAAGCCCCAAAGCAAGACCATACTAAAAAATCCATAGGGGAACTGAGAAGTTTATATGAAGATTGATTTGCACTCATCAGCCAAAAATCTGTGCTTACCTGCTTCCCTCTAATCACCATGGCGATGCATCCCACTATTGTCAAGGCAATCATTACATAGCTGAACTTCACACGCAGTGTGGTCTTTGCTGCTCTGATTGTTTCAATCCTTAAGAAAAAAGAACAGACTCACTACAGAGAACCACATAAATCGCTGGGGTAATTGTTTATTTTCTCTTAGCATGCTATCTAGGTAGTTTTGTATAATGCTGATAGTACTTGGCTCTTTTCACAAAAGTTTTACAAGAATGGGAAAGGCTAATCCCCAGCTACCTTGGGACATCCGTGGTTTCAGAGATGTTCCTCTCAAAGCTGGAAACAAATCCAGGCTTTTTACCTTTGCTTACTTCATTGTTAAGAGACAGACCACTTGACTGCAATGCAAAGGAGGAAGGCTGCAGTATTTAAGTACATATGTTCATTATGGAAAGAACAAGAAAAACAGATGGATAGTTTTACTAATGCAATATTTTTCTTACTACCACCTTCCAATATCTGCAATGCGAGGGAAAACTTCATACTATTACTGTGATGTATTTAACATTGTAAAACATGCATTTTTCTCTCAATAGTAGAAGTATGGTAAAAACCATTTGTGAGCAGGAATAATATACAGTGTTTAACAGGAGTTTCTTGGGCCAAGGGAAGCATTTTTACAGCTTAGCCATTTCTACTGCCTGAACTTCAAAATAGCTTCATTTATGACACAGTCTATTTTCCAGCAAGGTGCAGCTTCCTCTACTACAGGATTTGACAGTGCTATAGATAATTCACTGGCTGCTGAATACATTACACTCCTCAGAAATTCTGAAGAGGACTTGTTACTTCCCTTCTGCTAGAGTAAATAGTCTTTAAGTAATCTGTTTTCGTAAGAAACTAAGGAGGTGTGGAGGAATATAAGCTTTCCAACATCAGCTTTGGACAGAGGAACCCTTTAAATATTTTTTTTTCTCCAAATAATTTCAGGGGGCTTACCTAGCCACACCAGTAGCTATACTACTCCTTTGGGAAACCTGTTGCCTAGTCTGCTGTTATCTTTTAAAAACCAGAAGTCTTCCACAAGAAGAGTAGCAGTTACTAACACCTTCCAGCTGTACATGTGATGAGTTAAAGACCATTTATTTTAAATTGTGTTAAACTCTGAAGATCATTCTACCCAAAGGACATCTCAGTTACAGCAAATTCTGTGTTAGAGAGAGCAAAGCAAGAAGGGCCAAGGAAGCACTAATGCTTTTTGGATGTGCTTCTCACAATAACCAAAGACCTATGCCCTATATATTTAGCTCTCCTTGCAGAATTTAGAGTAGATGACTCCCTTCTGAAGGTCGTCTCATATTCCAATTAAATTTGCCACATTCTAAAATTCCAGAAGACTAGAAAGGCATCAACAGCCTGTGATAAAAAGAATAAATGCATCAAACTAGGTAATTATACCCCAAAACTAACATGGGGAATAGATTTAATGGAACTGGGAAATTATTACTACACACAAACATGAGTGAATATGGACTCTTTTACCACATTTTGACCCTTATACTTGGAAGAAAAAAAAAAGATACTTAAGGATCCATGATAGTTCAACACGGTAAATTCCATAGGACTTGAGAGCAGGAACGAGTTTTGCTCTTGTTTTTGTCAGGTATTGATTCAATTACAAGATTTCTGATCATAAGGAACAAACACATCCATCTACAATAAAACTAATAGTTAATTTTAGCATCCAGGTTATTTGTTTCTGCTAATAATCCACAATGAATGCCTTGAGCACAGGCTACGATTGAGCTGAAATTCACATAAGTAGGATTCAAAGAACTTTGCTAGGTAATTTTGAAAGTATCTTAGACTTGTTAAGAATATATGACAGCAAAAGCTAGATATGTGAACACATTTTGCAGTTTAAATCAACTCAGTGGCTAAGACTAACATTTTGTTTAATAAATTAGTTACTCCTGATCACCATATTTTACAAGATTACCAAGTTATATCAGAAGCCCTTACAACCCATAATTAATTCATCTCAGAACAGACAAACAAGTTTTTCCACTTTTATAGTTTTCAGCTGTTCTTCTCAGATTTGGCTGAATTACTTGTCTAAATAAAAAGAATTCCCTATGCACTTGCTCAAATGGTCAGCTTTTATCAGAAGTTGGTTTGTTCTTTCAATAAACTACTGAAATCAATCATTCTGTTGACTCTGTTTTCTTAAAAACACGCATAAACAGGTGTTTCAGATGTGAAAATATACAAAGTGATAGTATGTTTTAATAATTTACACCTGTATTTCAAATGTAATTTTAAGAAAAATGATTCAACACCAAATTGAAGGATTCAATTTAAACAAAATTTAATTAATTGTGATGCATTAAGATACATGGGTGGATTTCCAATTCCCATGCAGTGCATCCAAACAAGCAGAAGATATTTAGAGGGCAGCTACATGGTTCTCTTACTCAAGTAGTGCAAGATCTACTGTATCTTTTTAATTTCAATACATATTTATATTTAAAAGCATTATAAGCATGTTTTAAAAGATAACTATACTACCACTAGGAATGTTTTTTAAACTTATAGTTGCCGATTGTTGCTAAGTTTGATCTTCATTTTAAATAGGCAAACCAGAACATCCAGTTTTATTTTCTACTTTTCACCAGGACAAACACAGCAGTGTAAGATTTTTCAGCTGTGTAAACTCATTCCATTTAAAAAGACTTACTCTGGAGTTGCATTCAATTAACTTATTCCTGCATAGACAAAGTCTCTTTTACAGCTTCAAAACTGACACTTACGAGACAGTCTCTGGTATGTCCTCTGGTTTCTTGAAATGGCCTGCCCACAACAAAAATCTTTTCTCCCAGTCTGTAGGCCTGTATCCAGGCACCCTCAGAGGAGGTCGACCTAAAAAAACCCCAGCAAAACGCACAAACAAAAACAAAACAAAAACACCAGCAAAAGCAACAGTCAGAGAAGCTGGACTGCCAGAGCATTAACAAAACCAGTTAGGATGAGCAATGTAGAATTTTAAATATGATTGCTAGAGTTGGTTAGAGAACAAAAAGTGTATCACAGATTAACAAAGGGGGAAATATGGATTAAACTGAGGCCATGTAAGGAAAGCCAAATCCATCCCAAGACCTCTGTATTTGCAGGTCTAAGTTTGCAGAAGCTGCTCCAGCACCTAACCTTCCTAAGGTGCTGTGATATTATACATTTTCTATTACATTTAAACTAGCTTAAAAAAATAAAAAGAAAAATCAAATGGAACAGCTACAGAAAAGCCAATGTGCTGCACAGTCTCATTATAGAATGTTAACTTTTTCAAGCAGTGTAAGATTTTATGTTATCTGAAGGTATAAATAAACAGATTAACAATAGAAAAATATTAGACCCTTAATTTTCACCTCAGTCTTTCAAACTCCATATATAAAATATTCATAATGCAATAGAGGAAGGTCTTCATACATAAAATACCATTAAAATCTAGCAAAGATAAACAGCTTTCTCCTCTTTTTTTTCTTTTAGAGAATGGGAGCTGTGCTGTATGGATGTGTTCTCCCTCGTGGATTCATGAATTATCTAGGAAGTTGGGTGGATACACAGTTTGCTGACAATGCCAGGTTATTAAAAAACATGAGGGCTGACCCCAAAGAGTTTCAGAATCCTGAGTCAATGAGCTGGCCAGTGAAACCCCTTGTATATAAACAGGAGGCAATTCCAGTTCACATACAAATGACAGACTCTAACCTGTTATTCATTATTACCTAAGCCTGAGGAGGAAGTCCTCGGGGTTTCATAGGAGTTTTGGTATGATATTCAGTAACAGAAAGGAAAACAGCGTAACTAGCAATGATCAGGAACACAGACATACGCAACAGCACTGTTGTGCTACTGCATGAAACTGTGGCTCCAGCATTTTGGAAAGCAAGTGAAATACTGATCCCTCACCTCAGCGGGAGCTGAAATAAAACAGGCACAGGGAAAACTAACGAGGATGACCACAGGTATGGAATGGCCACCATGTAAGAAACAGTGTCACAGACTGAGACCCTTTGGCCTGGAAAAGCAGTAACTGAAGCTCTCCTCAGAACAAAAGAGCATTGTAAGTGACTTTGGGAGTGTGGGCTATAATGAGCAGGTCCTGTTTTGGAATCAAGGAAAAAGAGATTATAAAAAGCACACATTAGGTTAAAAAACAAATACAAGACTGTACTTGTTTTTCTCACAGCATAGTTCAGATGAGGAATTCCTTCTTAGAGAATGTGGATGCTAAAAATACATCCAACTTCAAGAAACCAGGCAAGTTTATGAAAAAGACTAAGTCCAGTGAGGACCATTAAAGACAAAGATGGCATCTCTGGGACAGTGATATAGAGGACACTATGTTCACTCTCTGTATTCTTCCTTATAGTCCTGCTGTAGGTCAGCATTCCCATTAGTCCTCACAAAAGGGATCTCCTTTACTAGGCATTACTGGAAACATCACACTTTCAAGGAGACCTTTTGTCTTATCCAACACAGCTGTGTTATGTTTTTACCACAGAAGCATGCCAAATGCTTCATATCTGTGTGCTCCTTTTATCCTGCATCAGTGGGCCATAAGGAAACCTGTTGTACAGGAATTCTGGTTAGAGCACCGTATTTGTCCCATATATAGTGAAGAAATGTTTCATGGCCTGAGCTTTTCCCGACCAGCTCCACTCTTAAAACATGAACCAAGACAATGAATCAGAGTCTCTCCTGCAGGGCACGTTCAGTTTTGGGAACAGCTGGAGCTGGTTGCACTGTGAAAAACTGCCAGGAGTATTTTAGATCATACAACATTCCTAAACATTAATAGTTTACACTGGGGCTGAACAGTCAGTTTCGGAGCACAGCTGAAGAGCCTCAGTGTAGGAGTGTGCGCCAGATAAGATACTAGTGCTCTGCTACAAAATAAAACCTGTGTTATCATCACAAGCAGAAATATTGACCCCTGGCTTTGTTAGAAAACAAGACTTTATTGCTGAATATAATGCTCAATTTTTTAGTCTACATATCAGAACTCACTCTCACAAAATCAGGGATAACAGCATCTATGCCAGCCAAATTCCTGTTCAGATGACTGCAGCATGGATAGTCTGAGCATTCTGTTGCATAAAACATAGCAAGATCTTAAAAAAAACTTACCCTTTGACTGAACTTGACTTTCTTCCTGGGGTTTAATGCAAAGCCTTCTGCTTATCTTCAGATTCACTCCTTCAGTCATCCTCAAAACTGAGGGAATACTTCTTCCCAGCAGTTTAACAGCCCTATCTGGAAGATAAAACAGAAGAAGCAAAGAGGCCAAATTTAACTCAGAGCTAGTAGAATGCTAGCTTTTCAACAGAAGTGTTTGAGGTTTTTTTTAAATACAAGAGAAAAAAAAAGAAAAATAGCAGGTACAAATGTAATACAAGGCAAGAAGTTGCCATGCCTTGAGCTTGCTCATTAACCTTAATTAGAAAAATGAGAATGCAATTACCCTCATTTAGAAAAAGAGAAGCAATACAAGATTACAGCCTACAAGCAATTTCTAAAACCCAACACGCATCACAATTTCCAGGAACTCATTTATTCATATTCTTCAGGTACACCTTGGACAGTGCTATTTCAGGGACTGCACACCTGCATTCCCCCAATCCTGTCACATCCCAAAAGCAGTCACAGAGCCAAGGATAAACACAAGAAGGCAGAATCTTGCTGCACTGCGAGACTAACTACTTTCTAACGTGTCAGAAAAGGTCAGGGCACCTCAGATAGAAAAACACACGTTTAGAAGTAGCTTCTAATTCCTTAATATCATTAAAAAATTGTTTTTTCCGAAAAAAAACCCCAACAAATCAACACTGAAAGGCAAAAGGGCGCTTCTAAAAATATAAAATTAGAGATGTTTTTCTTCTCTATAGTGTCTGAAGGTGTCTCAAAGAGAAACCGCTTTCGAGGGACAATACATTCCGGCTCCGAAAAAAACAGCGATTTACACACACGAGCGGTAAAACAGAGCCTTTCCAAGGTCTGCAGAGAAGGGCAGGAAGAGGCACAAATCCCCTGCTCTCCCTGCTTTCAACGCCAGCCGCTCAGACGAGGCCGCTGCCGCCCCGCTCCGGGCCCAGCTCCGGCTCCGCGGGGTCTCGGGGCAGGAGGGGACCGGGGAGCACCCCCCGGTGTTCGGCCCCGGGCCAGGCAGGCAGGTCATCCCTTCATCCCTCCCTCCCTCCCTCCCGCCCGCCCCGACTCACCGGCGCGGCCCCACATGGCGCGGCCTCGGCCCTGCCGGCACCC
>VWZG01004145.1:0-65225 GCA_013396735.1 Grallaria varia | reverse complement strand
CGGGCACGGCGGGGGCCGCGGGAACCCCCCTGCTTCTGGAACATGGAGTCACGGAAGGTGCCCAAATGGAAGGGACCGCAAGGACCGTCGAGTCCAGCCCTTGGTCCTGCACAAGTCACACCGCGTGCCTCGCAGTGTCACCCAAAGGCGTCTGGAACTCCGTCAGGCTCGGTGCTGTGGCCACTGCCCTGCGGAGCCTGTGCCAGCGCCCAGCCGCCCTCTGCGTGAAGAACTTTTTACCCAGCCTAAACCTCCCCCGACTCAGCGTCATGATTCCCCCAAAACGGTGGGAGTTTTTATTCGAAGTTTGCAGTTTCAGTGCAGGTCGTGCCCAGTTTCCTGCCTGGAAGTGCGAATGGGCACTTGGGCAAAGGCTCTCCTCTGCAGCCCGTCCGTGCTGCTGGCAGGGCCGGGGGCTTCAGGGGTCATCAGTTACTCCATCTCTGGCCTTTGCTGCCAATCAAACTCAGTGGTCTGCAGCACAAAGTCCTGAATGCGGGATTGTCCCTTTGGTGCGTTTTAAACTCTTTGTAAACAGTCCTGCTTAGTTTTCTATGAAAAAGCTTAATTGTGCTTTTTCTTTTTTTTCGTACTAGGCTTTTCTCAGGGATATACCTAAGTATCTTTTTTTTTTTTTTAATACAGGAGCTGCTCAGGGTGATGAGGACAATCGATGATAGAATCGTCCACGAATTAAACACTACGATTCCAACAGCTTCCTTTGTGGGGAAGGTTGATGCTGGCCAGACGTGTAAAGAGCTGTACGAGTCTGTGAGTGTGCACGCCTTCGACTTTCAGCTCGCTTCCTGCTGTTGTCGTGTGCAGGGGCCAGTAAAGCATCCCCAGTGTCTAAGGAAAACACTGCCCTGATATATCCTGCGTTGTGTATTTGTAACTGGCCCGCTCGGCTTCCCTGCATGACCAAACCATGTGCATGTAACACCTGCTTCGGTGTAAAACCACGCTTTGTCTGCAAAGCTGATCCTGCAGGGAGCACTTCAGGCTTCAGCTGATGGCATTAGCCCAGTCCATTTCTTTCTTTTCAAAAGGGTGCTAGCACACTTTTCCTGCCACTCTGCAAGGCTCCTCATATGTACCTTTGACTTTTGATCAAGTTGGTAGCTGCTGCTCAAAGCAGTATTGCTTCCAACACATGGACTATGGAGTCAGAGGGATTTCTATAGGGGCAGCAATGCTGTGACTTTAGAAAGCTTCTCTTTTAACTTGTACCTTGGAATTTTTTATTCTCTGCTGAGTTGTTGTGACTTTCTTTCTCTCTCCACTTTAGTTGATGGATGCTCACACTAGCAGAGAAAGAATCATCAAAAACTGCATCGCTCAGACTTCCAGCGTAGTGAAAACTCTCAGAGAAGAGAGGGAAAAGGCCCAGGATGATGCAGCATTATTAAAGCAACTCAGGAAAGAGCAGACAAAGGTGAGTGGTGGAGGTTTTTGGAGATCTCTTATAGAGGAAGAAGAGGGTATATTTGCCATATGGAAAGACCAGTGTAATGGAGAGAACCTGAAGTGGATCCTTACTCAGGCAGTCTGTTCCGTGATTGTTGTTGGCTGTTGTGAGAACCATTTTCACAAGCCCTCAAGACAGAACTGCTTTTATCCTGCAAGTGGAGCATTTTCTGAGATTTTATTACACAAATGCTGTAGAAAAACACTTGTACTTCCCCATGGTGGACTCTTACCTTCACTGACTGACGCCGCTGAGGTACAACTTACCTTTCCTGTCCTCTGCAAGGAGCTGCCAGTCAACCCTGACTTCTGCTTAACCAACTTTTTTGCCATTTAGTATTTCTTGGATTAGTATTTTGAGTACCTTGTGATGTGAGAGAGACTTCTGCATTTATGTAAGGAATTCTAATGGGCAAATGCCCTCTCAACTTCTGGCCTCTGGGTGGAAAGTGTACTTCAGAGGTGGACAGAGGTGATCAAGATGAGTATCAGAAGTGGAGAAGGGAACCCCACTGAAGTTCTTGGCCCCATTCCCAGGCCCCCGTGGTAAGGGAAAGGATACTGAAAGAACTGTGTGGCAGGTGAGCAGTTTTATTCTTAAAGCCTCACAAAACTGCTAACAAGCATCCATATTAGTTTGGGTAAAACTAGAATGGGAGCTTAGTATTTTCTATGAATTTTGTTTGCAGAACCATTTCTCTGTTTAGTTACTGAGCCCAAAACTTCCCTCTGAAACCACTGGGAGGATCATAACGATAATGTTTAATGATGGGAGGTGATTTTAAATGTTAAAAGCAGTACATGATTAGAAACATCCCAGAAATTTTTTGATGAGATGACCTCAAATTTGCACTTGGACTTTGAGGTGTAATCCCCCTGCCTTTTTTTTTTTGCTTGTTTGTTTTTTTGGTTTTTTGTTTGTTTTGTTTTCCGTGAGACTTGTGGTTTTTCTACAATTTAGAAAGGCTACCCTGACAGAACACATCCTAGTTTTAAGATTATGTATTTCAAATATATATTCACTTGGTTGCAATACAGATCTCTTTTTATATGTCTTTCTCTGGTCCTGCTAATGGTACAAATCGGAGGACTTGCTCCAAAATTACCACTGCATCACTGACTGAGAAAACTTGGAGTAGTAGTTCCTTTGAACTGCTGAAGATCCTCCAAGTGTTTATTTTATAGAGAGTTATTGTGATCATCTAGTCACTCTATGGGTGCTGGATTGTTATTTCAAAGTTTGAAGTCCTGCTGAGTAGGTGAAAGTCCATCCAACAACTCTAGTAGCTCTATGTGCCTGGACATCTTACTTGAAAGGTTTTTGATGGGATTTCTGTCTTCGCTTACACCTGTTCAGCAAGACTCTAATTGGAACCATGTATTGAAAATGGATAAACTCTGGTCTTTAGTCTGTTGTGTTAAAGGCTCCCAACAAAAATACATCCTAGATGTGGGCAAAAATGGCAGATGGTTCTTATGTCTCCTACTATCACTTCGGGGACAAATTACTACAAGTCACCTGAATGCAAGTCTCACAACTGCCCTTTGAGGTTTCTAACAGATGCAAAACAAATCAATTCTTATATTTCTCATAGGTTGAGTGAGCGCTCAAGAACTGCATATTGTGGTTGTTCTTGCTGGAGTTTTTGCATCTGTTTAAAGGTGATTTGTCCTGCTGTGATGACATAAGATATGAAGTGGTCCAGGCAGCGTGATCACATATGTGATCAGACTGCAGACCCTTTTTGGTCAGTGCACAGAGCAGACAGCAAAGGAAGCAGAGAGGGTCTCTTTATGCTATTAATTTTTAATCCAGAATCTGAGATCTGTGTTCAATCCTAGCTTTGCTGCCAGCTCTCTGTATGACTCTAACAGAGATCACAATTCAGGACTGCCCAGCCCTGGCATTCCCTCTGCTGAGTGCTTGAATTAGGTGCCATTATTTGTGTCTGTGAAGCCATTAATGTTAATCAGTTAATTGCTAGCAAATCTTGATGGGCAATATTTAGGAACAGAGCATTAGAGCATTAGTAATCTGGAGCTGCTTCTGCCAGGCTTGCATTTCAAGCCTGCCTTCACCATCCCCTTGCAGACTTCCCTCTGCCCCGAGCATTGGCTGAGTGGAAGGGCCAGGCTCTCAGGGTGATTACACTTCTTGCCCTTTAGTTTGCACTGTTGGAGGGGATGGACACCTGGTGCTGGGCTTGAGAGCTGGAAAGTTGCAATGGTAATAAACACTGAAGGCTGCAGAGAGGCCTGTTTGACAATAACCCCTCTGTCTGTTACTTTCTGCAGTTGAAATTGATGCAGTCGGAGCTCAATGTTGAAGAAGTGGTAAACGACAGAAGCTGGAAGGTACTCAGTCATTTAATCCTGATGATGTTCTGTGCCAACAGACTGTCCTGCACTGGTGCCTTGTGAAGCAAGTTAATTAGAAATGTATGAGGGCAGTGCTGGGGTAAATATTTCAAGTTAGTTCTTTTCCCAGTTCCTCAGTTCCCAGAGATCAAAACTTTAAAGTTGCACTGCAACGGAAGGGAAAACGTTTGATTTAGTGGGGGGAGGGGAGGACTGGATTATTCCCTGTGTCCCTATCTCCACCTTGCCCAGTGGCTAAGGACTTTGTAGACTTTTCTGTGGTGGCCTATCTGAAAAAAAAACTTTGCAGGCCCTCAAACAAGTGCCAGAGAAATGGGCCTTTTAGATTTGCATGCCTGGTGCTGACCCAGGGGAGGGTGCGGCTCTGGAATTTGAACCTCCTTTGTGGTGGAGTTTCTTCAGGCCTGAACTGACAGTCCGTGGTGCAAAGGGCAGCCTTGCCATTGCTCTCCTGTGTCAGCAGAGGGTGCAGATCACCCTCTGGATTGATGGCCCCGGAGTCTGTCTTGTTACAGAGTGATCTTAACACTGAGTTTAAATTCGGAGGTGGCTGTATTGTGTCACTGAGCGTTTCACATTGAGCGTAATTTTCTGGTTTGTTACAGCTTTTCAGAGCTTTCAATACTGCATAGAGAAACACTCCCTCTCTAGATGCAAATGGCTAGTACTAGCTGCACCTCTGTTTTTAATCTCTCCTTCATGATTTTAGTCCCCTAGATTGCATCAGTGTAAAAGCAACACAGATTTAAGTCTTGTGTGTTCTTCAATAACTTCAGTGTGGGCTGATGAGATGAGCATTTACACAGTTTTCCGTGTATGCTTTGCCATCAGTATTACCTCTGTACTGTCCCAAAAAGTTAAGCATGCCCTTAAGTTTAATTTTAAATCAGCTCAGATCTGACCAAGCAATAGCACAGCCATTAACAACACGCTGCAGGTCCCCATTGGCAAATATTTTATGGCAAGTCTGCTATAGGGCAACAACCCCTGCCCCCATCTTCATCCTGAAGCACTAAGTTGATACCAAATTTAGTACTGATCCCAGTGGTTTCATGTAGCTGCCCTGAGCTTTTTCTAGTGACAGAACTGTCTAATTTTTCCTGAAGATGGAGAGTCTAGAAACAGTGAGGTATGAATGCTACGGAGGTGTTTTAGCCTGCTAGTGTATTCCTCAACAAGTGTTAAGAGTGGGGCTTGAAGAGGGTAAATATTTCTGGGTTTTATCTCCAGCTCTGCTTTATCATGCTCTCAATATACATATAAATGTCTCCTTAAGCTGCTTGTGAAAATATGTCACTGAAGGAATTGGAACCAGTCATAGTTGTGAGCCAAATGCAATTGGTTACATGAAAGTGGTTATTGGTTTGCAGGCTGGTGTTTTACTGTTGCAGTCATGTAGTTGGGAAGCACACCCACATATTTCCATTAACCCTAATCAAGTGAAAATTGACTGGAAAAATCTGATTAGGAAACAGTTATTTTCGAACACTCTGGGTGGCTGTACCAGTAGTGGCCTACAGAAAGATGCTGCTTTATAGACATGCAGTGGAATTTGGATGCTGCCAAGCAAGGAACTGACTTTGAAAACAAGACACTTGCATTAGTCTCTCCACAGCACCTTGACTCTGGAGTTTATTGTTGGAGTATTTATACTAATATGTATAAGCCAGCAAAATCAAACTTCTGCATAGTAACATGAATTTTAAGGTTTCTCAGGCACTCTTTTTCCTGTCTGAAAAATGAGAATAGTGCTTCACAGGTAGACCAGCGGAATTAAGAGGCTGAATAACACACTGAGATCTGTGAGTCAGTGATCCTGAAAGTAGGAGGCAGTTTAGATTTTAGTACTGATCTTCCATGTTAAAGATGCTTTAAAAGTTTGTATGATAGCAAGCAAGCTGGTGTGCTTTTTGATGCAAGAGACCCTTGCAGTGTTTTTGTGAGTATTTCCAGTACCCTTGTAGACTTATATGCCATTTAAATGTCTTTAATAGACAATGGAAAAATGTGGTGCAATTTGTTTAGTATTAAAATGCTTCTGAATTGAAACCCTCTGTTGCTCTTAATTTCTGCAGTTTCCTCCTATCACTATCTGATCTCAAACATTTACATAGTCTTAACTCTTCCAGAGGGGTCCATTGCATGTGGTAACATAATGATAAGGTACTGAGTGTATGAATGAAACTGTATCACAACTTTTATTTTCTACAATATGAAGCAGCTTCTAATACAAGTCTGTTTCTTAAAATAAATTAAATTTGAAAGTAAGTTGAAAGTTACTCAAAAGTTGTTGAGAATCAATGCTGTCAGTAAAGTGTGTTCCAAACATCACTTTTGTTCACGATGGATTTTGAACTGAACTCTCAATAAGGCAATCTGCTGTAGAAGTAGAAGCTTATAGGAAGATACAGCTTGAAATAATGTATTTATATATAAAGTGATGCATAACTTCCCCAAAATTACATGATCACTCACTTTGTAAAGCCAGTGGGACAGTTCATGAAGCTTGATATCCTGATGATCACGGGCATTTGGCTCTGCCAAGTCCCTGGACAGCTTGGCAAAATGCACTCTTGTGAGAGTGCTGCTGGGGCAACCCACAGCTGCCAGTGCCTCAGCTTGGTGCTAGGTGGTGCTCGTGTGGCTTTCAGGAGGAAGTTTGGAGCCCAACCACTAAATAGCTGACTGGCTTGTGAGAGCCCCTGCAGCTTTGGTGGGAGCCTGCCTGTTGTGCTTTCGATTCAGACTGCCTTCCTTTAAACAGTCCCGTTTACTGGCCCTTCCTAGGGCAGGCAGTCTGCTTGACACTAGATGTAGCAGTTCAAGCTAAATATACAGGATCATCAGGATCTGGTTCGGCATGCTAAATTTTACCCAGAGAAGGAGCCAGAGGTTAGGCAAGAGCCCTGTGCCCTTTGCATGGGAGTGCTGGCAGCATTGGCCCCTGTGGGCACATAACTGAGTGTGACCATGGCTTCCAGGAGCCTTTGCTCCTTTTCTTAGCTGTCATAACAATGTCAGATGTGTTTGTTCAGAAAAGGGAGGAATACAGCATCCAACTTGAATGCCAGAGTGAACTTAACACAGCCATTCAGGAGCAATCCAGTGATTTTTTTCCCTCCCTTTAAAAAACAGGAAGACATCAGCATCTTAGATTGTACACAGGCTACCAGGATTAAGAGGCTGCCTAGTCTGAGGGAGAAAATGTAGTGCTGTGCAGTGTCCCAGCATCAGGCTCCAAACTTTGGATTCCCTAAAGTCAGGAAAGAAGGTGAATGGAGATAGGTGCCTTGGTAAGTGCCATTTATTGGTACATGAGGGCTGGGCAGCTTGAGGTGTGTGCTACATGAAGAGGTAGTTGCCTGAAGTAGTTGTGAAGTTCAGCTCATGACCTGGATGAGGGCTGATTTGCTTTTGCTCTTCTGTTTTGGTGTCTCAGGTATTTAATGAACGGTGCCGAATTCACTACAAGCCTCCGAAGAGTCAATGACGTGGGGTATTTTCCATCAAGGTGGTCCATAACTATGAGAGCCAAACTGGGAAGAGACCTTGGGTGAGCTGTAATGGGACCCTCCAGAACCAGTAGAACCCAGTCTTGCTTTGTTTTGGACCTACTTAGCTGAAATCTCAAGGCTGAAATGATTCTCCTGTAATTGAGAGAAAACAACTCGTCTTTTGTACCAAATATGTGAACAAATGAGTTTTATAGTATTAAAATAATTTGCAAATGGAATGCAAAACTGGCATCTTTCTTGAACTTCTACAGCTTCATCGGTCCCAGAGGGGAAGAAACAGTAAAAGGTCTCTCTGAGCAGGGAGGACAAGGCTCTCTTTGACCTGGTGCCTGCTAAACTATCAGTGAGTGTGGGGTGTTTTTACAGAGAATCTGCTAAAGTCTGCAAGGAACTAAAAATTGCAGACTGATCAGCACGTGTAGTAGGTTCAGCATCCATCCCTGAACGTAAGAAGCTGCCAGCATTGTTCCAAACTGCTCAACAGGAGCAGCACTGGCTCAGAGCTGTGCGTGGATTCAGGTTTGCCATTGTTCCTGCTGTGCTGACAGGCAGCATTTGTTGCATACTGTCCTTTGGTGGGTGTTACCAAGTTCTACATTTTTCCTTTCTATATGTAATGTGGTGTGGATTAAACCCACTTTGAGTTGGAAATGAAGCTATGTCTCATTTGGGAATGAGACAGTTAACTCTTCAGTGACTCTTTTTTGTTCCACCTTCTAAACCTTTAAAATTAATTCTATAAGTGAATTGCATTTGAGCTGAGAAAAGAGCTCTGCATACCTGATCTTTTTGATTCTGGCCATAGTGTTTAGTTTAGGAGGCTTTAATGCAGCCCTTCTGCAGTAACACAGTATTTGAAAAACAGAGAAGTATTAGGAAAGCTGAATTAATAATAATTATACCTTTATTTTTTACTAAAGCAAATTGGCTGTCAGTCAAATTACAAGGTCTTTATGGTTACATTGATACTCTTGAAATTTAATCTTGTATTTCTGTAGAAACTAGAGACTGTAATGAGAAATAATCACTGTCCTCTTTTATTCATCCAGATGTTTGCTCAGCTGTTATGGGAAAACAGCAAATGCTGTGAAAAATGACCAGTGAAATGGGTGTGATACATACACAGATTTTTTTTTTTGTTTTTGTTTTTGCATTTGTTATGAGAAAACTATGTAAAACTAAACTGCCAAAAAACCCAATCCAACATAGCATTATTTTAATTTTGAATAAAAGGCCAAAGAAGTAGCCCTCTTCAGACACCATAAGAAGAGTCGTCAATGCCAAACATCCCTTCTTTGGGTGCCTGCAGCTTTTATATAGAGGGTTGCACTAACAAGTTGAATTGCTCCATTTACTTTGCTCTGAGGGCAGAGGGGTATCTCTTACAGTAGTCCATGGCAAATCAGGTGGATCAGAGGCTGTTGGTATCTTGCTGTTGCACTGGTTGGAACAGGACGGTGAGTAACTGGAATTGCATGTCACGCTTTGGGACACGGGGCAGCAGAACATGGCTCTGCTGTTTTCTGAGCCCTTCAGATGTGCGTATGAGGGGAGATGTTTTGTGATGGTCTGCAAATGGCAGTGGTATGAGCTGTGGGCCACACTGAGCACAGGCAGGTAAAATCTGTATCTAGTGACCCCTGTCCGTTCTAGGATCAGGCTTAGTCTGGGACTGAACCTTGCTTCTGTGTTACCATGAGGGTGCTACAAGTATACTGGGCTGCTTGGTATCACATGGGAATCAAGTAATGGACCCCACAAACAGCAGGATTTTATCTTTTTCCTAGTTTTAACTTTTATTTCTACAAGTTAAGGCACATGAGCACAACTGATGGCCCTGTCCAGATGCCTGTGGGCGTCTTGCCCCTCTACTGAGGCTTTCCCATTACTTGGAAGCGGTGAATAGAGGTGGGCAAACCCCACTTCCTTGGCAAGTCCTCTCAAACTTTGGCATGTTATTTCCTCCTGTGAAATAGAAAGAGGTGTGTTTTTGCTGGCACTCAGTGCTGTTGTCTTCTGCAGCCCTTAGGCAGGAAAAGACTGATGAAACAGGTAATTTCTTTACAGAACACTTTTAAGGGAAAAATTTAATTGCCTTGAAGCAGACTGAGGGGAAGAGGCTATGGTACCTATGCCGGTTCCATAGACTCAGGATAGGCTGGGATGTGATAACTGTGCTGCAGGAGGTTAAGGTTTCTGTTGGTCCTTGTTGATGTATGATGTCAGAAATTGTTTGAAATGAGGGTGGGGAGCAGTAGGAGAAACCTTTTATTCAGTCCAGCATGGTGAAAGTCAAGGCTGTTGTTACTGTGATGAAGAAAACAGGTCTTCAAATGGTACATGGAGGGCTGCTTTCCTCTAGAAGCTTTTAAAAACATTCAGCTCATGTGTCATATCATCCAGTCACAATTGGGTGACTTGTCACTGTGAAAGCAGAAGACTGAGCTGTTGCCTGAGCTTTCACAATCATTTCTACAAAGCTGACTTAATTTCTGGTTTAAAGATGACTTGCAAATACATAACCCTGGGGTTTGGATTTTGGTTGGGTTTTTTTAATACTTTATTTTGTTTGCTTTGTTTTGTTACTGTGCCAGTGTTTTTATCAACTATAGCTTGTAGTTCTTAAACTTGCATATACAGGACCAGGGAGCAGTGGCCTGCAAGCTGTAAAATAGGTAATTTCTTTATTGGATAGTACATGGTGCAAGATGTTACTCAGCTTTACAACTACGAAGAATGCCAGTGCTGTTCTCCCAGCAGGGATTCTCCAATACAACAACAGTAAAGTGCAGGGAAATTCCCATCTGTGCAAATGAAGAGTGTAGGCTGGAATGGTACGTAATATCAAACGCATCACAAATATTAAAGACGGGAAGAGTCATTAGCTTGTTGATGTTGTGCAAGAGACGGAATGGTGGTGGCTGTTCTTTTCATGATTGTGTTCCAAATGCTGTTTCATTATATACAAAGCTGACTAGAGAGGGGTGTAGCTGAGGGCTGCCTTTGAGAAGGCAAGCATTAATCCATTGCCACTGATCATCTCTGATAACAGAGCTACGAAACGTCAGCACTTCAAAGTCCCTTCATGAAATATGATGAGTACTGCATCCCAGTCTTAGAAATATCACTGGATTTTGAGACAGCCATTGGCACTGCTGTGGAAATAAAACAGACTGATTTGCCTGTGTAAACTTCAGCATCAGCTTGCTGACCATTATTGTAGATTTTACTTCCCTTCTGCAGAACTTTGTGCAATCTGGAAGAAAAAAAAGGGTTCTTATGCTTTGAAGTTGCAAACCAGCAAATCCAGAAATATGAAGTACCACAAATGATTTCCACACAACATTAACATAATTAGTTTCACACCTAGAGTTTTCCCGAGATTATAAATTAACCCTCCTAGACTTTTGTGCTTAGTGCATTTTTTCCTAATTAGAATCAAGAGTTTGCCGGGGGTGTAGTGGTGCCCTGGAGAACTTAACATCTCTTTCCAAGGAAGTTAGTGAGATCTGTATCCTGGTGAGTGGACAGGTTAATAGAACGCCCTGGTTTTGCACTGGTGTTGTGTGGTTGTTGGACGTGTTCTGTGACGTCTGGCCTCAGTAAGGTGAGCTGGCTCTTCCAGTTCCTTATCTGCCCTGCTGTGTGGGTAAGATGCATTTTAGCAACTGTGGTGGAACATGATCTGCATTTGAATGAATCAGCAGGGTCATGTGCAATAGAAGGAGTTTGAGTTCCTCAGCTTGAATTGTCATTAGCTCCACAAATGGGGCTGTGAGGAACCCCTCATAGGAAGGTGTGAAGTTGGTGAAACTGGCAGAAATCCAGTTTTTAACAGCTCCCATTCCCTTTAGTTCTGAGACCTGGGAGCATTTTTCTCTTGGTTCAGAAAGATCTTGTCTCAGAACAACAGTTTCTCCTCAAATGCTTTTCATCCACTCATGTTCACTGCTCCTCAGGTTTGGGAAATTCTGCAACTTCTTTATCAGTAACATGCTCTAATATTGATCTATATGCTGTTGAGTTTAGGGCCCTTACAGCCCCAGTTTCTCAATCTCAGGGGCTTTGTACCAAGAACGGGCCTTGAAGTCAGATGCGAAGTCCTTGTTTACAGTCTACTGCACTGCTTGTCATCGGTGAGGAGGAGGGTCAGTAGCCTGGGTAGGACACTGGTAAGCGTGTGCTACACTGACACCATTGCTGTGGCCATGAACACGCTTGTTTTGAGCAAACTCCCTCATGCTGATTGCAGCAGAAATGTCCATTGCCTGCGTGCAGCACATAGTCTCTTTTCACCTACTCCCATGTACCCGCCCCTAGAGGCTACACATGGTCTGATCTATTGCTGCTTCTCTGGTCCTTGCTCTGGAGCAATATTTCTTGTGTTCGCTGTAGGGAGGGATGGCAGGAATGCTGAAGGGGAGTAATTTGTTCTGTGGTCTGGAAGTGTTAGTTCTCCCTTACCAGGGAGGGCTGCTGAACAGCTGCTAGCCTTCCCTTAGGAGGTTTTGAGCTTTGTACATTCATGTGTGGTCATGAATGTGACTGTGTTACAGTCTGTGTCTGTAACTGCAGAATGAATCCTTCTGACTGTATATTCTGCATGTTGCCTGTTTCAGCAATGTCCCTGGACATTAGGACAGCAACTGAGCACACACTGCTCCTCTAGTGAGAGGAATCATACTTTGTCTTCCAGGAAATTGGCACTTGGGTTTCACTTGAAATGTAAATGTTACTGTTGTGCTTATGATTGCCTGAATGCAACTCTAGGTTTGATGGGAAAGAAACAGAAATACCTTATTTGCAGTACTTATCTGAAGCTGGGATTTAATATTTTCTACTTCTAGTGCTCGTGTTTACCTTGGCACCTTTTGGGTCAGGCAGAGGGAAGTCAAATCACTGAAGATAAAATGCAATCTGCACCTGTTTCCCCACTTGTAAGGATACTGAGACAGTACAATTCCAAGTTGAACGGGACCTGCAGCAAGGAAACTACTGCATGCTTTCTTCTGATCTTGAAAGGTGTTGGGAAATACTGGGTGTGACTTTATTTCATTTCCTAAGTGCACGGACCAGTCATCTGCACATGGGTGGAGAGGCAAGAGGTTCCAGTTGCAGGATAAACCAACTGTCTTAAGGTATGGGTGGCTGGAGGCTAATGTTTGCTTTTCTTATTAACACAAAGAGTACACGCTCTTAAGATTCCTAAAGTGCTTTTTACATTTGTTATTATTAGTGGATTACATTGCTTTTTGCCCATTTTTCCCATTTGTCTCCTTGACCAGTTCAGTAATGGTAGGCTCCATGTGTTGCAGGTCACATGATTCCATGACACATGTATATGTACGAGATGCCTGGTGATTCTGCTTAGACTGTGCTCAACTTCCCTCTTCAGAACCACCTGTCACTTCAGAGAAGGAACCTGCCACTATGATGACTGGGGGCTTATCTGACACCAGGGCTGCTACTCCAGAAGTCCAGCATATTGCTGACCAGGTGAGTTGCACCCCGTCTTTAGATGAAGTCTCTGTGTGCAAAGAGCCGAGTCCTGAGCGTTGTGTGAAGGCTGGGAGATCACTCAGGGTTTAAACTGAAAAAGCTTGTGCACAAAGTGGGAATCCCCTTGATTATCAGTGTTTTCTCTGTCTCTTCCTTGTCCATAGCCAGGCATAGTACTGGCTACCTTCAGTCAATGTTCACACGTAGTTCAAAGCCCAGGTTTTCTATGCCAGCAGTGAGGTGCCTTGTTGAAATGAGAGGTGGTACATTTGAAGGAAGAAGAATTTGTATGTGGTAGAAATAATTCCTCACTGAAGGATGTGGATAGAACAAACCACATCCTAGTATGCAAAAAAAAGTGACATATTCAGGAGAAAGCTATTTTCTTTGCTGGCATTATGTATGTTCTTTGCTGGCATTAAGTGTTTTCTAATGTCACAGCCCTCTGATGCAGGGGCTGCTGGTGAGCCTGTGGGTCAAGGTGAGCTTGGCACAAGGCAGACTGGGTGAGCCCACTTGCCAGGTGGTTGGTCACTGTCAGTGGTCTTGCCCTGGAAGCATCTATGTGAGCAGCAACTCTGCAGATCTTAAAATCCTGCAGTGCAGCAGCTCTTTTTAAAACAAGTGTAAAGTGCATCCTGAGGAATGGAAAGGGAACAACACAGCATGGGAAAATTGCTTTTGTGTGTCTCATCTCATGTTCCCACCCACCTGATCGTCTTCACCCTCAAGTCTCTGAAGGATGAGCTCTTCTCCCTTTGGCAACTGCACAAAATGTAACTTAGGCCCTCCTTGAGGAAACAAAAATAGGAAGTTGTGGGCCTGTGTCACTGAGGACAGTGTTTGCACTGGCACCCTTCCATGACTCCTGTGATCTTGCAGGCAATGACAAAACCAGACTAAGGTGAGCTGAACTGTGTATGTGGAGAGGCAGAGCCACCAGGAGTGATCTGTGAGAGCCCAGTACTCCAACCAGGTTCTGGTAATGTTTAACATCCACTTATTTGAAGGTAGTTGATGTTACACAAGGCTTGTGATTTAGCAGAGGGATGCAAATAGTCTGATAACTTGTTACAGATCTAAGTTACTCTCAGCAAAATGCAGTGATTGCAGTACACAGTTCAGTGATGACAGCACCAGTGTGGTCTCTATTACTGGTCTGTATAACATGCTCCCAGTCATGACAGTGGGAATCCTCAGTCACCAAGAAGGCGTCTGTGGGTTGAAGCCACATCTAGCCAGCTACTTTCTTCAAAATTCTTGTGTTCCCTGTTCCCAGTGCTGGTCTGGCTAATTCGGGGAGGTGTTCCCTTTCTTTTACTGATCTCAGGGGAGTTACATGACCAGAATGGTCCCCTTGACTGATAGAGCTTTTCTCAAAAACACCCTGTGGTACCCTTGGTGTGGAGATAAAGTCAGCTTATCTGGAAAAGCTGTGGTCAGTCACACCCTGCATTATTCAGGGCATTTTGTGGGCAGCATATCACCCTCCCCAGCTCCTCTGAGCCTTTTTCTATTTTGGGGCTTTATTGGTCAGTCGCAGCTGGGCTCACCAGAGGTGGGCACATGTGAAATGCCCCAAGGACCTCCTTTGAAGGCAGTGCAGCATCCCAAATACTGAGCTACATTTTCAATGCTGGGCTGTGTAATTTATGGGTGATCAAAAGTATTGCAGTGTGTATTGGAGGTGAAACCACAGCACTTGGCTGTCAGTGAGTGAACAGGCACTTAAAAATATGAATGCTGGCTTCAGGCTGTGCTAATGCTCACAAAGTACAGGGCAAATGTGGAATGTGAAATGGGGATATGCAGATTTTCTGTTTCATTCCAGAAGAGGAATGATCTCAATTTTGGTGTTCTTTCATCCTCAACTTCAGGAGAATGAAAATAGATTATTCTTTGCTCTTTATTTTCTGCAAGGTGAAAATTTCTGCCTTGTACTGAGAGCAGGACAGAGAACTCTTTCTAGTCCGTCCCCACCACAAAGGCTTTGGTATAGTTCTCTAAGGAAAATATTCTTATGGAGACAAATCTTACATTGGGAAAATCCTGCTATGATTCCAGTGTGTCACCCTTTCATGATGCAGTTCTGTGGGATTTTATGCTCTGCCAAGCAGAGAAGCAATTCTTGTGATTTGGGTGAAGTTGTGAAGATCATCTGGAGAGCTTGGGATGCCCAAGGTCTGCCTGCTCATGGGATAGTTACTTACTTATACTCATGCCTTGTCTGTAGTCATCATTAATGAGCTGGGGAATGTTATTTATTCAGTCTCCTTGTTTTACAGCTGTTGGGGAATGTTATTTATTCAGTCTCCTTGTTTTACAGCTGTTGCCTAAAACTGAGGAATGTTTTGGGTATAGGGCATGTTAGATAAGATCTTAGGAATGTGCTATTTTTCCATCTTAAGGATTAAGGAACTGTTTGCCTGCCTGATTTTACTGAAGACTCGGTCTGTAAATAACAAATGGGAGACATAGTGGCCAGCGGCTGGGAGAGAGAGCAGAACTGGAGAGAAGCAGCTTTGTTTTGTTTTATTCTGAGAGAGGAATATGATGTACCAAAAGTTGCCACTTAGGAGCATTCCAGGAGCCCCTTGACCCAGCCACCTGGAAGGGGATTGGGAATTAAAGTTTCTCTGGTTTGTTAGAGTTAGCAGCTCCTGAGTTGAAAGTATAGCTCTTAGCTCCTGAGGACAGAAATCCTGTGGAAGCTGCTTGACAGAGGAGCAGAGTAAGAGATTATGAGGAACCTGAATATGACGATAAATTTCTGACACTCTGGAAACAATCCAGATGTTCCTCTGGTGCTTTCGGTGACTTTCCTGCTAGGAAGGAATGTCATGGGAGTGGCAGCAAGCTGTAGGTGGATGTGCTGAGAAAGCAAATTAATTCTGTGCGTTCCTCCAGAAGAGGTGGGTGGTGAGAAGCACTGAGGGCTGCTGGCCCCTCCCAGCTCCTCTGCCCAAATTCTGCAGTGCATCAGGTGATTAGCATGGGTGTCATGTACAGAGAGGCACCCACCCTGAAAAAGATTGTCTATGCTTTTGGAGTGGTGGTCAGAGGCTGTCTTGGGCATAGTGATCATGAAATTAGAGAGTTTTTAGTTCTTGGAGTAGTAAGGAAGGGGGGTCAACAAAACTGTTGCCTTGATCTTCTGGAGGGCAAACTTTGGCCTGTTTAAGAGACTGGTTGAGAGAGTCCCTTGTGGGGCAGTCCTGAAGAGCAAAGGGGCCCAGGAAGGCTGGACATTCTTCAAGAAGGAAATCCTGAAGGTGCACGAGTGCATGTTCCCATGTGCCAAAAGATGAGCTGTTGGGGAAGAAAACTGGACTGGCTAAATGGAGAGTTTTGGCTGGAACTAAGGGGATAAAAGCAGAGTTTATGAACTTTGGAAGAATGGACAGACAGCTTGGGAGGTGTTGTGAGCTTATGCAGGGAGAAACTTGGAAAGGCAAAAGCCCAACTAGAACTTAATCTGGCCCCAGCATAAGAGATCACAAAAAATGTTTTTACAAATATGCCAGCAACAAAAGGAGGAGTAAGGAGACTCTCCATAATTTGCTGGATGTGGGGAGAAACATTGCCACAAAGGATGAAGAAAAGGTTGAGGTTCTTACTGCCTTCTTTGCCTCAGTCATTAATAGTCAGAGCAGTTGTCCTCAGGGTACCCAGGTCCCTGAGCTGGAAGACAGAGAAGGAGCAGGATGAAGCTCGCACAGTCCAGGAAAAAACAGTGACCTGCTTCTCCACTTAAACATGCCTAAGTCCACGGGATGGGATGGAATCCACAGGAGGGTACTAAAGGAGCTGGTGAAAGAGCTTGCCAAGCCACTCTCCATCATTTACCAGCACTCCTGGCTCACTGGGGAGGTCCCAGACAACCAGAGGTTGGCCAATGTGTCATCCATCCACAAGAAGGGCCAGAAGGAGGATCCAGGAAGGAGGATCTGGGGAACTACAGGCCTGTCAGCCTGACCTCAGTGCCGGGGAAGGTCATGGAACAGCTCATCTTGAGTGCCATCACACAGCATGTACAGGACAACCAGGGAATCAGGCCCAGCCAGGAAGGGTTTAGGAAAGGCAGGTCCTGCTTGACCAACCTGATCTCCTTTGTCAGGTTGACCTGCCTAGTGGATGAGGGCAAGGCTATGGATGTTGTCTACCTGGAGTCTTCAGCACCTTTTCCTACAGCATTCTCCTGGAGAAGCTGGCAGCCCATGGCTTGGGCAGGTTCACTGTTTACTGGGTAAAAATCCCTTGGAGTAGCTGGGTCCAGAGAGTTCTGGCGAATGGAGTTACATCCAGTTGGTGGCTGGTCACTAGTGGAGTTCCCCGGGGCTCACTTTTGGAGTCAGTCCTGTGTAGTATCTTTATTAATGATCGGGACAAGGGGATTGAGGGCACCCTCGGTCAGTTTGCAGACAATACCAAGCTGGGTAGGAGTGTTGATCTGCTGGAGCTCAGAAAGGCTCTGCAGAGGGATCTGGACAGGCCAGATTGATGGCCTGGGGCCAACTGTGTGACGCTTAACAAGGCTGGGTGCTGGGTCCTGCACTTGGATCACAACCCCATGCAGTGCTACAGGCTATCCCCTTTGACACAGAAGTGGTATATGGGAAAGAAAAGCTTAAATATGAACCTGTCAATCATTTTCCCCTTTCTTTCTACAGGTGAAGTCACAATTTGAAAGGAAGGAAAACAGGAACTGTTCCATGTTCACAGCCATAGTATATAAGACTCAAGTGGTTGCTGGGATAAACTACTACATTAAGGTTTGTATATATGATAGGGGAGGGAGTGCTTTGCAGTTAAACAATGTAAGTGACTTGCAGGGTGGCTTAGAGCTAGAAAGAGAAGCAAACGTAGTAGAAAAACATCTATGTGACTGTGATGTGAGTAATAGAGTTAGGGACTATCTCCAGACACTTATAAAAGACTTATAAAATTCTTCTCTTTGGAGGAAAAACCTTGAGAACATGCACTAGGCTTCTTCACATGTGACTGGTGAGTTTCTTAGGATCATCCCAAAGACTCACCAACTCAAATGATTTAAACAAGTCATAACTCTGCTCTCCTGTTTCCCTTCAAAGCAAAGTAGTTTTCCTATTGTGTCTGTGCCCTCCTGTTGTGTTTATTATACTGCATTTGAAGTCAGCCTGAGGATCAGATGAAGAGTTGAGTCCATTTCGTAATGCAGTGTAAGCATCTCATGGCCCGCTGACTAGTTTTGCAAGCAAGCAGGTGTTGTTGTTTTGGTTCTGCATCACATGCTGCAGAGGTACAGCCTGCCTGCTGGTTCGTTCTGTATTTCCAAAAACCTGCTCTCTGCTGTGGAGGAAGAATGGGTAATGCTTAGTTTGGAGCCCTCTGATGGCACCAGTCAATCTGTACTAGAAACCCTTACTCACATCTGTGAGCAGCTTTCTGTGAGGTAGCACAGAAGAAATTGTTGGGTGTAGTTTGCATCTCAAGGCCAGCAGGCACTGCTGAGGGGCAGGCTGGCCTTCTAGAGCAGAGCAGACACGGCATGGGACTGCTGTCTCTCAAACCCCACGGGTGTGGGGACATGTGCCTGGTAGGACACGCTCCCCTGAGGAGGGTCAGAGTCGTTTTATGAAAGAAATTGGCAGGTAGTGTTTGGGATAGAGTAACTGCAGAGAGACATGGTGAGCATTTGCTCCATGCTTCTCCTATTTAGTTGATGCCAGGAATGACCGACACTGCCAAACCTCCTTCTTTCCCAGGTGCGTCCTTAAAATCAGTCTTACCAGTTATTTGTGCTCTGTGGTCACTGGGGGACTGTACTGACAGACTCCCTCTTCTGTGGCTAGTCAGAGTCTTAGCTACATGAATGATGTTTATTCTTCTTCTGTGAGATGTGCTTTCACTTGGTGGACAAAGCACTGAGTAATGAAGAGTACAGATTTACAGGTACAGCCAGAAGTCATGCCCAGTTGCATTTCTTCCCTTATTGCCATCTTATTGCTGACCTAAGCAATGTAAAATACTTGTCTGCTGTCCCTGCTAAGTCTCATGACCAAACTACTCAGAAATGAAAATTGACGTGTTACTGAACTTGGAAGAAATCCATTTGTAACACTGAAAACAGATGATTTCTCTCTTCTTTCCAATTTTGCCTGTAATGGGAAACAGTTACTCATTTTAGCATTTACTGGAACAAGCTCTGTCAAAAGACTAATTCTTTTGTATTTCTGAATTTTCCGCATCACTAATGTGTGAGCAGCAGACATGTAATCCATACCAAGACAAACAGTGCCACACTGAAGCCACCAGAAAGCATGTAAAAATAAAGCTTAAGGCCTTAAACTTCTCATTGTACCTCACACAGGGAGAGTTAATGCCTGTTGTGCTTGGCTTTGTATGAAGGATATGATACAGCTTCCTCTCAAGTCTTTATATGAGGACTTTCTGGAGGGGAAGATGAATTTGTTTGAAAAAGTATTTATTTCAGGTACCCACACACACTCCCACAAGCACTAAGACGTGCCAGGTTGCCTGTTCAGGCACTGATGTGCTTGGAGTAATTTTGCGGGGCTTCTGGCTTTCAGGTTGTCATTGTTCCTCAGGACCACATGCTAGTTTTGGATAATCTTTCTGTGCCCTCTAGGAGGTGACACCCTCTCTGCATCTTGTCCCATCCTTGAGTCATTAAGATTTCTTCGTTGTCTCTTGTCTTCCACCCTGAGTATGCCAAGAAGCTGTGTGCTGGTGTGCTGGCATCTTGGGGACCGAAACAGGACACAACCAAAACCTTTTTCCTGGTTCTGCCTTCTGATTCTTCCACCTTCAAGCAGGCCCACTCACTTTCCCTTCACCTGAACCTGAAGGTTTTTAATAGTTTTCTCCAGGTGAAGACAATTTCTGCACTGGTTACTATCCAGACTTGGTTAAGAGCTGTTGAAGTAAAAATGAAGGTACATCTAAAATTAAGCTCCTGGGCAAAGATATCATTTCAAGAATGTAAAGAGCATCCTTTTGTTTGAATGTGCTTTGAACCCATGCTCCTCACTTTCCTGCTCTTTTGGTTTCTAGGTTCAAGTTTCCAATACTGAATATGTCCACCTAAAGGTGTTTCAGAGTCTTCCTCATGAGAACCAAGGTCCCAGCCTTGTCAGCTTTCAGACTGGCAAAACCAGAGATGATCCGCTGACCTACTTCTGAGAGATGATGAGGAGTGGTGCCTCACTTCTGCAAGTCATGTGGGTGTTCTGCCTGTGACAGTAAATAAAATAAGTTTTGAAAGCTATTTGTCATTATTTTTATTTTGCTGCTGATACACCTGCAGAAGCCTTTCTTGTTATCTGTCTCGCACCAGATTAAAATAAATTATTTCTAATTAAGGCATAGAATAAGCATAAGGTTTCCTGAAGTACAAAACCCACAAAAAAACCCCTCAGAGCAAGGCAATAACTAATACTGAAAAGCAGTAAAGAGAACACTGAAGCACAAGTCAAATATGCAGTCTTAAGTCAAAAGAAATATTTATTGTTACTAATGCAGAAATGCTTGTCCAGCATAAGTTTCTTTCCAGGACTTTTCGGTAGGACTGAGAACATAAGCAAGCTGGTTTGGCTTTTTAAACTCACACCCCCTCTATGGGACTTTACATGCTACTGCTGCAAAAGGATATACATGATTACCAAGGGAATGTTTGTTTCAAAGTACTGCAATCCTCTATCTCTTCCTTGCAAAATTGTATCAGCTCCAGTCTCTCCTCAGGTCTTTGCCCCTAAAATACATAGTACAGTTTAAATCTACACATGTATTCACAGTTGCAAAACAGCACAGAAAAGATTGAGGCTTTCCTCTTGCTCTTTGCTACTAATACATGAGTGCTAGTGTCACTCCCCTTCTCATTTCCAGACTGAGGAAGTCCACAAACAGGACTAAAGTCTAAACTAATTTGCAACTAAAGTTGGGTTTGCATTAGTGCAGGTAACAGGAGAGCCGTGTGACCCTCAAATTTAGAGACTGCACAGGAAGGGAACAGCATAAAAGAAACTTGATTTTTTCCCACCACTATGTTAAAAAAAAGAGAAGACACTTCTTTTCTCCTTTGTTGGCACAGGAATCAACATTTTGCAGCCTATAGAAAATGCATGTAAGAAACCATTAGGAAAATGCACAAGATCAGCTTGCTAGAAATAAGCCAGTTCATCGTGCTTGCTCTTGCTGCCCTGGTAACTGTGGAGTGTCAGTGGCTTGCTCTCCTGGGGAAGGCTCTTGAACACCCGCAGGTGCATGAACTCATCGTTGCCAACATGGACCTGCAACGCACGAAAACCAGTTAGATCCATGGGTGAGAGCAGCCTCAGGCAGAAGGGATGGTGTAGACTGGTGTGTTTTGAGGATGGAAAAGCAGACAGGCAGTAAAAAAACCATAATCTAAGAAGGTGTGCCTTGTTTTAAACGGGACTGGGAGCCATGACTCTGGAAATACCACCTAATTTTCCCAGGAAAATGAAGATAACAGTATTTAACACATGCAGGGAGAGGGGCTGGGATATGAATTTTTTTTTAAAAATGCACAATTTTTTTCTTAATAAGGTTAAATCACAAGCATTCTTCTCTAGTCAAGTAAAGAAAACCCCCACCACTTCAAAGATTATACCTATTAATTAAAAAAAAAATCCCAGTGCCCTCTACCTTGATGAAGTAGTTTGTTCCAGCAACCACCTGAGTTTTAAACTCCACTGCAGTGAAGACATCAAAGGTTTTCCCTTCTTTTTCTTCTAGCTGAGATTTCACCTTAAGGAAACAGTAAGTTATTTAAGACTGATGCAATATTCAAGTATTTAGGACTTAAGGCCTAAAGGTCACTGCTGCTGAATTCCCAGGAGCTTCTGCTTTTCCAAGTTATTAAAAGATTAAAATGCATCATATGTTAGAGCAGGACCAGAAGCCTAGGGAGGTGGCAAAGCTGAGACTGTGGTGTGAGTCAGTCATCACAGACTGACAACAAATCTGCACAGCACTTATTTGACAGTTCTTCCAACACGTCTCTAAGATTTTCAAAATGTAAATCAGTGCTCAAGAAGTCAGAATAACTCGTTGAATACCCTAGAGGGAGGCACGAACTGAGTTGCAGATCTTCTCTCCCACACTTGGCTGTCTAGAACATCTTGGCTATATGGTAAATTCTTGGTCAGGAAAGGAGATTTCAGCCTTTGCTTACCAGGGCAAGGTGAGTTGTCCTGGAGTCCTTGCTGCAAGTGCAGTTCTACCCAGGTCATACCTCCAGCACTGCCTCATTGTGCAGCCTTCCCTAAATCCACAGTGCACCAGTACCAGCAGCAAGTAGATTTTCCATGCACCTCTCCTTCTTCCTAAACTCAAGGAGAATAAATACAACTGCTTTCCTGCATGAATCCCACCTGCTTCCTTGGAGAAAAACAAGTGCCAACTTGACACTGCTCTGGTGCTCTAGGTGAAGCAGGAACAGAAACAATTCCTGCAACATGGTTATGTTCTCCCACCTCTCCAGCACCCAGAAGGCACAGGACCAAACTCCAGTGCCATTCCAGTGACCATCCTGCCCCTGGGAACTGTGAACATACTTTTCATCTTCTCTGAGAGGCCACACCTCTCTGCTTCTTCCAGACTATGAACAGTATGTCAAAAGCAAGATAATGATGTTTGGACACTTTTCTACTTATTTTTTTGCTGTATGAAATTCAAAGCTGCATACTAAGATACAATGAGAGGCACAGCCCCAGACAGCACCATGATTCAGTCCTACCTCCTCCCCTTCCCCTGAGTCAGAGGGTGGAGCAAGTGGTTTCAGTGCTCATCACTAGAGCTACTTTTACAAATTTTAAGCAGCAGGGGGGACGTAAGTATTACACTGACTCTATCCTGTCCCATGCTCCTTTTAATAATCCTAGACACTGCCCAAAATTGGCTTCCAAGGTCTCCAAATTGTCCCACCTCAGCACATTTTGTACTTCCACCAGCGAGCTGAACACTGGGCTCGCCGGCTGCGGACAGCTCAGAGTCACATGCAGCTGCCAGCTTGTCAGGGTGTTACAGTGGCAGTGACTCACCACAGCATGTGACAAATGAGCATCCCCATTCAGTATGGAGAGGGAGATCCCACACAGAAACACTCTCCAAAACAGCCGGTATCAGCTCACCTTGACAGTTCATGATCTCAGAGTGGATCTGGGGGTTCTGTTGGACACAGGCCAGCACTGAGTCCTGGTGGTGACAAAGGTAAATGCATGCTGGGCTGCAGCAGGAGCCTAGCCAGAAGGGAGAGAAGTGATCATTGCCATTTCCTTGGCACTTTTTAGAGAACATTTGGAACTCTGTGTCCAGTTTTCGGTGCCCAAGAAAGATGTCAATAAACTGTAGCGAGCTCAGTGGTGGGCTGCCATGAGCATTCCATGAGCTCAGATGGCTGGAGCACTTGTGCTGTGAGGAGGGGAAGAAAATGAGCTTGCTCAGCCCAGGGAAGAAAAAGACTTGGAGGAACACTTTCCAATACCTCTAAGAAGCCAGGCTCTTCACTGATGAGTGATGGCAGAAGAACAGCACACAATGGTCATAAACTGAAACTGGAGGTTCAGACTGGATATAAGGAAAAACCTTTCCTCTGAGGACGCTCCTGCAGTACAGCAGGAGTGACCAGAGAAGCTGTGGAGTTTTCAAGACCTGACTGAACAAAGCCCCAAGCAGCCTGGGGCTGCTCACCCCCTGCTCAGGCAGGAGGTGCAGTCCCTTCCCAGCCAAACCATCCGTGACACAATCATAGGGCTGAAAATTATCAGGCCCCGAAGGCTCTTCACTGCTCTGTGGGGCCGGTTTGCTCACTCCCAGCACAGTCATTAGAAAGAAGATGGTACTAAATCACCCTGAAAAACCTCTGCCACAGTTACCAGTGAAAAAGAAGCCAAAGGCTGAACAGGCCTGGGTGGAAATCCGTGCTGTGGAGAGGTAGTTCCTACAGGACTCTGAAGCCAGACACTGCTGAAGGAAGCTGTCCTGTTCTGTGTCTCACTCTACCTGCTCCAGGCGAGCAGCAATACTTGCCAGGGTCACAAAACTGAGCAACTTTTGGCCATCACAAGGATTCTTATGAAACAGTGCACCGAAGGCAAGAACTGAAAAAGCAGGAACAGGAAATATTTTTATGGCAAGCAAATTGGCAGGCTCTAATAAATGTCCATGAAGATTTGATTTTAAGCAAAACAAAACGATTTGAGAAGTCTAGGACAAGAGGGCATGGGCTTAAACTCTGCCACGGGAAATTTAGGTTGGGTATTTGAAAGAAATTCTCTACAGAGAGAGTAATCAGGCATTGGAATGGCCTGCCCAGAGAGGTAGTGGATTCATCATCCCTGGAGGTTTTTACGATGACACTGGACATGGCATTTAGTGCCATGATCTAGTAATCACAGTGGTGTTGGATCAAGGGTTGGACTTGATGATTTTGGAGGTCTCTTTCAACCCAGTTGATTCTATGATTCTATCTTGATGAAACAAAGCTAATGTTTTCTCCACAGTCTGTCCAGATGAGGATATGACTACATGGGCAAGTTTCAGGTTTGGGTCTTCCCACCTGTGTTTCATTAAATAAATTTAACTGGCAGTGAAAACAAGCTGGAAAAACTCTGAAGTGTTTATGTGATTTAAATGAAAATGGCAGATTTTGGTTAATTCTGTCCACTACTGAATCCAAGTGGGTTTTATTTTCACGCTCTTTGTTTCGGAATTACCAAAGCACTGCAGTCTGCCACAGAACAGACAGTCGGGATTTCAAACCTAGTTCTAAGCTTGTGTGCAATGTTAATTACGTATTTGCATTAACGTGACATGTAGGCCTTTTCAGGTCAAAGCAATAATTGTGACTCTCGGCAATTCTCAATAATGTACTTACTACTGCAAACTCAGGTTGGTGCTTAGGAGATGCACATCTCTCACTTTTTAAAACACAGAACCACTACGTTTTGCAAATTAAATGTTAATTTTGATGACTGCTGTGGCTTTGGGTGCTCTGTAGGTGTTCAGGAACTGCTGTAGCCGGTGCAACAAAACCAAAAAGCAGAAGGAACTTGAGCTTCCACTACAGAAATAGGACTGTGAAAGAACTTTGTTGTGCATTGGCATTTTTAAGAGTAAAAGCATGTGCTCCATTAACACACGAGCAGTAAACGAAGTTACTGTAAGCAGCAGAGCATCAGGATTTGGAGCTGGCAGTGACCTGGAGCCCAATTCTGTGTTGGGGAACAGCAGAAGCAGTGAAGAAGCTTTCCCGCTTATTTCCCGATCCCATCTCCTCGCCCAAAAAAACCAAACCCAACCCCTCAAAATGCCTCAGAACAAACAAAACACCCCAACCAAACAAAACACAAACCCCAAACGTGTGCTTAAAGGTTTAGACCTTTAAAGAGCCGCCCGAGCTCGCTCCTCGGGCCGCGGACGATGGACCTGCGGGAGCGGGGCGCGGGCGGGTCCCCGGCGCCCCCCGCCCATCTCCCGCACTCCACGGCCGGACCCGCAGCATTCCCGCTCTCCCTCCGCGCTGGCCACGCTTCCTCTGGAGCCCACCGAGCCCCGGCGGCACCGGGAGGGCTCCGGAACCGGTGACCGCTCCGCGAATTCCCAATTCCTTGCGGCTTTTTACCCGGGGACCGGCGAAGCCCCCGCGCCCCGCAATGGCCGAGCGCGCCCCCGGCACACCCCGAGCGGGGACAGGGCTCCTCTCCGGGGCCCGCGGGTCCCTCCCAGAGCTCGCTCGGGTCCCTCTCACCTCCTGCACGATCTGCTGCGTCTCGTCGGTGGCGGGTCGGGGCGCCGAGGCGCCCCCGCACAACATGGTGGTGCCGCTCCCGTCCCTCCCGGCGGCGGGGCGGGGCCGGGGCTCGAACCCGCGGCCGGCGGTTCCCGGCAGCGCCCGCGCAGGGCGGGCTCAGCAGGGCGCGGGGGGATCGCGGCGCGCCAGCCCCTTAAAGAGGAAAACAGCTGCTAAAAGCGGCAATTGCAGTAAAAGCTGAATTTATTCCGCTCCCGTGGCGGAAGGGAGGGATGCAGCCTGTGCTCGGCGGGCGGCGCCCCTGTGACAGTCCTGCGTGCTGCCGTCAGCTGATGCGTGTTCCCTTTCCACTGCGTCCCCTTCGCCAGCAGCGGCGTGTGCTCTTTAGCCACATGGAAAGTTCCATCTCCGTGTGCATCGTTCCCTCTCCCAGGCTGATCTTGCCATTCCTCAGCCCGCGAACCGATGGTAGCGGTGAATTATCCAGCCCTGAGAAATACCCTGGAAAGACTTCAGGCTGAATATTTAGGTCTTTGGCTACAGACTCCTTGGAAAAACAACAACAAATACCTACCTTCCTCCTCCTGCTTCGCAGCATGCCTTTTAAAGTTTGGTCAATATAACCCTAAATTTAATAGCAGCAGGCATTAGAAACTGAATGGAGATCCTGGACGGACAGGGAGGACATGGTGAGAAATATGAAGTAGAATGGGCAAGGAGGGTTTCTTTCCCCTGCTATCATCTAAAAATAACTGCTCTGCTGGGGCTTTGGGCAGGCAGAGCTCGGCCAGGTTTGTGAGGAGACTGGGGATGCGCAATGGGGCTCTTTGTTGAGATGGTTCCCTGCCCATCTGCCAAGTCTGCCGATGGAAATGTTCCCACAGAGCTGATTGCTGTTGTTTCACTAACAAATGGAAACCCCACACCGGTGCATGCTTTCCAGTGGGTTTTTGAGCCATGGTGGGTGGGATGGGGCAGCCATCCACGTGGACATCTTCTTGGAGGACATGCCACTGGAGGTTCTTGGGCTTGAACTTTCAAGAGAAGGACATTCCCCAACTTGTCTTCATCAGTGTTTCTTGTGTGACACACCAATAGGCTTTTGGACTGGTGCCTGACCAAACTTCCTGTTCTCCTGGAATTGGGAGGATGAGAACATACCCCCTTCTCTGTGCATGAGAAAAAGATCTGGTTGCAAATCACCTTCCCAAAGGGGGTCCTTTTTTACCGAATTTCGCTTGTGCCCAGTGTGTGTATCACTGCCATCAGCTGCAGGAACAGCTCTCAGGGAGCACATGGAACTGGCGGTGTAGAGCTTCAGGTAGGAGTGCAGTGAGTGTGGATGGGGCTTTCCCAGGAAATGCAGCATGGTTGGTCTGCGCTAAAAAATTATGGCAGCTATTGGAAACTCATTGTGTGCCAGGCTATAAATTCCTTTTAAATAAATGTAAGGAGAAAAACACTCAAGGAATGAAAAGCAGCCAAATGTCAATATTGTCTACTGTATAGTGCTCTCCAAACAAGGCAGCCGATTGTGACTTTCTGTTTCTCACACTGCATTGTTTGTGTGGTCTTTGGTTTGTATCTTGTGTTAATTTCAGTCATTAAGCTCTTATATGTTTCAATGCTGTCAGCTTCATTTCAGGGGCTACTGTGCTGGGTTTGGTCCACTAGCACTAAAACTACCTGGCTACTAGAATTTTTGGAAGTGTGGGCCATAATCAAAGTGCTTTTTTTAGCCCTTTCTGCCATCTAGTGCCCATCCCCGTTCATGCATTTAGATTCAGGACACCAGAGGTCTCAATTCCTAAACCACGCCTAGAGGCCACAGTCAGCAGCCTGGGAAAGGGACCGGCGTTTCAGAAGCAGCTCTCAGCTCTCAGTGGGTCTAGGGATAGAATGTGGTTTCCAAAATTGTGGCTACAAGGATTTGTATTTTCAAACTTTTTTTTTTTTCCCCTCCAACCAGCTATGCCATAGTTGTAATGAAATGTTTTAATTTGCAAGCCTTACAGTTAAAGTTGGATTGGTTCTTGTGTGGTGTAATTAAAATTTGAGCCCACTGTAAGGGGGATGTAACAGATCAACAAAAGGGTTAAAATAACTTGTCTGAATAGTGTGCTTTTTGGGGTTCTGAACTTGCACTTTCCTCTCCGAAGACAAAACTCCTCTTCCTTGTCAACAACAAGTGGAGGTGGCAAAACAAAGTTTTTATGCAGTAATGTCACCTGTAAGTTTTATTTACCTGCCCTGGCAAAAGAACAACCAAGCAAAAACAGTAACAAGAGAATTGTGGTGTTTTCCCCAATGCATTCACACACAGTCCTTTCGTCTCTGCTCACACTGAGCTGCAGGCCCATCTACCTTTCCATAGTGGTCTAAACTACCTTCACGTTTGATGAGGGACGGTACTGACATCTTCCTGTCACAGACACTTGTTCTTGCACATGGAATATGGGAAAAGGGAAATAAATTCTGCAGTGTAACCCTAGCCCCTCCCGCCAGGCTGCCCAGGGGTGCTTTTTCTCTCATCAGGCTGCGACAAATCTCTCTTCTAATGATTCTCTTATTTCAGCATGGACTGAGAAGAGCCAGGAATGCCTTGCAAAACCAGAAGCCTTTTTGTCTGCTTTAGGGGGAGTGGGACAAGAGCAATGAGGTTCTGCTATGCTCTCCGCTGAAGGTCTTACTGTTTTTCTTCTGTGTTAGGTGCCCTCTCTTCAAGGATGGGAAATAACCTAGTAAGCGGCCTACAGGAGCCAAGACATACCCGATATATCCATTTGTCTCTGTGTATGTCCCAGAGCCCAGAGCTGTATGTTTTCCTCATCCACTCATCTACCAGCACATACACTTCAGATATTCACCTTCTCTGGCCTTCGTATCACCCCATCTGGGGGCTACTCCTCCATCCCTCACTCCTCCCTTTCTTCTTGTTCCATTTGCTTTGTATCAGGCCCTCCAGTACCGCCAGGACTAGCGCAACGCTCTGTGTAGGTGTGAGGCAGATTAATATGGCAAAGCACAACACTGACTAAGGTGTGAAAGGGTTAGCCATGTATGCCACGTGGGATAGTACAGCAGCAACTCTTTGTTAAGCATACAACTACTAGCGACATAATCAATCACGGATACATCTCATTGTGCTCTCACAACGTTCTCCAGGGGGGGATTTACAAGCTGTTTTCCCCCTCCACCAAAGCAGGCAGGCTGGAGCTAAAGCTACCCCAGCTGGAGGAAACCAGTAGGAACTCGGTAGCTTGGTCTAGTGCAATGGAGTCTGTGGAGAGTATTGTCCAATATTTCCTGTTGGGCAGAAAGAAGAGACTGGGACATTACTAAATATAAATAGCAGGGCACTCTGTCACATTAAATACTTTACATGTTCACACCCTTGGCTGTACACAGCATGCAGGATGTTGGGGACTCTTTTATTTTCCCCATGACTGTGCTTTGCTGAAATGAAACCGTGTACCTTGCTTTTATAGAGCTCAGAGTCCTGATGCACATGGTTACAGATCACATATACTGGATAAAGAGGGAATATTATACATAGTGGGAAAGAGGAATATTATACATAAATGTAAAAGCAGGGTATAGTGGAATTGCCCAGTGCCTCCCATAGTCAGCTGAGTTGCAGTCTGGCAGGAAAAGCTTATGGAGGCAAGGCAGCATGCAGATTTCTGCTTTAGCCCCACCAGAGGCGATCTTCACTTGTCCTTCTGAGATGTCCTGGTTTCAATAAAGCAAATGCAAATTCAGTCCAAGGCTCCCCAGACACAGTCCTTCCTCTGGAGGTACATGTGTTACCCTGCTGGTGCTAACAGTGGGGCGTGGTGGGGCTGTGTCACAGGGGTGTGTCTTTGTTGTCTTGCCCATTCAGAAGAAGTCAGCAAGTTCCTCTTGGGGGCTGGTGTGCTTTTCACAATCTTCTTTCGTTAGGAATGTATCGTGTTCTCTGTGACAGAGCCACCTCCAGTGCCTATAAAATTTCGGGAGTTAGCCGATGGCAGGGAGGGCTCTGCCTCAGGGCTTGGTACCTCTTCTTTGTTGTCTCCTGCCACTGACTCCTGCGAGCTGGTCTCCGGGCTGGACGCTGCCTGGAAGCTGGGCTCAGTGCTGAGGGGCTCGTTGATCTGCAGGGGAAGCAGGGCGCGGTGCCGCATCAGGCTGTCGTCACTGTTCTGGGCCTCCAGCGAGTTCCTGCGCTTGGCATTCCTGTTGGCCATGGCATTCTTCTGTGGCTCCTCGAAGCTCAGCGACAGAGTGACCGTGCCACTCCCAAAGCTGACCTTTTGCTTGCACCCACGTTGCTGCTGGCGCTGCCTCTCAGCGGAGGCTGGTAGGGGAAAAGGATCCTCATGGTTGCTCTTGCTGCTGATGGAAGAGGAAGGGGTGGAGCCGGTGGAGCCCCCCAGGCTGTTGGAGCGCTTGCGGGACACGTTGCTCCGTCTCAGCGTGGCCCTGGCAGCCACTTTGAAAGCGTGGGCAGCTGTGCTGCAGCGCACCTCCTCGATTGTGTTGCGGGAGGGCTTGAAGAGGATGATGTAGACTTTGTTGAAGAAGATGCAGGCCAAGAGCCCAAAGCTGGCAGCAAGTATCGCAATCACCTCCACAGCAGATACGAACTTGCCGTACGTGCTGGCGTAAGCAGGGATGAAGGAAATCCACACGATGAAGAATATCAGCATGCTGAAGGTGATGAACTTGGCCTCGTTAAAATTCTCAGGCAGCTTTCGAGACTTGAAGGCGAAGAAGAAACAGATGGCTGCCAGTAGGCAAGTGTAGCCAATGAGGAAGCCGAGGGCCATCAGGGAGCCTTCATGGCAGGTGATGAAGATGATCTCATCCTCCAATTCATGGTTTCGGTAACTGGATGGCGGTGCTGTATAGAGCCAAATCACACAGATGACAATCTGCACAAACGTGCACAAGAAGACCAGGAGGAACTGGAGGTTGAGGCCCCACCACTTTCGGTGGAGGCTCGTGGGAATCTTTGCCTCAAAGACAAGCAGAACACGGTTGGTTTTCACCAGGATGCAGGAGATGCAGAGGACAAAGCTGATGCCAAAAGCTGGCTGTCGCAAACGGCAAGTCCAGTTCTGGGGCTCACCAATGAAGAACAGTGAGCTGGAGAAGCAGCAGAGCAAGGAAAAGAGGAGGAGGTAGGATAGCTCCCGGTTTGTGGCCTTGACAATGGGTGTGTTGCGAAATTTGGTGAAGACTCCCAGGACAAAAGAAGTCAGGAAAATTCCCAGCACAGCAAAGAGAGTCAGAGCAATCCCAAAGGGCTCAGTCCAGGCCAGAAACTCTATCTGCTTGGGGATGCAGGATGTGTGGTTCTCATTGGACCAGTAATCCTCAGGGCATTTGTCACATGCACTTGCATCTGGAGAAGAAGTGACAAGAAGAGGAAAGGTTTGTCAGAATGAGAGACTGAAATGTGGAATGACACATATGGCAGCTACACACTGGCCTTCATCTTAAATACATGAGGTGTTCCACTCAGGTGTCTGCAGATCCCCAGAATCATATGTTGGTGTCCCAGAGTATTTTACACTGACACAACCAACTCCCATGGGCTATATAGCAAAACATAAAATGCGCTTAGTTCTTGCTTAAAAGAAATCCTGCCCCTGCACTCATGTTTTGCAATCCATTTCTTGGCAAAACTTTGCAAACTTCAATTGCTATCAGCTGTAACACAGGCTTTGTTCCTCCCTCTTCCTTGTTCCTTCATTTTTGTAATCTACTTCTGTCTGTCTTCACACCTCTCACACTTTTATCATCATTTGAACATCCTTCCTTTCTCTATTACAGAGAAAATTAAAAACGTGCTTGCTTCCTTAAATGCTCTGACAGCTTATTTCATAGTCCATGGAGGCAAGTCTTAGTGTTTAAATTGCTCTTCCCTGAAGGCAGGCAATGCCCTTGATTTCCAGCACACTCTCATTTCATGTTGGAACATCAGGGGAAGATGTGTCTTAATGACATCACTCTCCCCACACCAAGAAAATGTCCCACTGATGCAAAGGGAAAATTGGTGCTTCCATCTCCTTCCTCTACATGAAAGTAGTTGTGCCTACTTGGATGGCATGGTCATGCCAATGGTTGGCATGATCAAAAGGCAAGGGCCTTCTGCTTCTGCTCTTCTCCTTTGATCAAAATTGGTCTTGTCCTCCAGCAGGGAGGGTCATGACTCCTTTGATGGCAGAGAGCTGGATGTCTCAACTTACCACCTCCTCTGGGATACCAGGACGATAGCAAGGGGCCGCAGTGAGTTCTGGGAACAAACATTCAGAAATTCCTTTAGCAGCAACCTCCCTCTGAGCTTTGCACCTGAGCACAGACACAGACTCCAACCACAACTTCCAGAGCAGAGATTGATGGTAATGGGGAAGTCAAGAATGCTCAGCTAATGAGGGCAGAGCTTTTCAAACTCTCTTGTTCTTGAGGCATGGCTGGAGGGAGCATCCATGACCTGATATGATACCGCTAAGGACTGTTTCCCTCCCCTAAGCCGTTCATGTGAAAACATGGCACTAGATGCACTAGCTCAGTCAAAGCTCTCATCACCACATCATTTCATTTACATCCACTGAGACAATGATTTTTATTTTTCTTGTGCCTTTTACCTGGAAGCCTATTGCAAACGCAGGCAAGGCAGAGTGAATTTCACACAGCAAGGAATTCAGCTGCCTCTATGTCTCTAATAGGATCAGCTATTCAGCAATGCGTCCCAAAGATGTGCTTTCACTGCTGTCTTGTGGTGACTTAGAGACCACGCTGCCACTGAAGGGAGTAAACTAGATCTCCCTCCTCCCCTAAGCCTGCTCATTCCTGCCTCCTCCTTTGTGTTAGTTCTAGAGGGCATGCAGCTTTTTGTTCTAGCTGGAAACAGCTTGGCAAGAGTTTGTTTTCAGGAAGACCAGAGACCTGATCTAACTCACTCTGTGGTTGCAGGAATACCAGCACTGCTCCCAGAAAAAAGGTGGGAGCAAACAGCTGTGAGAGGGCAGATTGCTTCTTCTGGTTACATCGCTGTCTTGGTTGGATGAGCCTGGTTGTAAAACTGCTCTCTATGCCTATAAAACTGGCAAGCATAGGAAATAAAGACCATTTCTGTCAGCTGTAATTGCTGCAGGAAATTATGGAGTCAGAAGGCAGTTGCCCTCTCAGGCCTGTAAATTTCACCAGAGCTAACTCCCAAAATCATGTGAAAAACACCAAAATACCCGTATTACACATGTCCAGAATTGCTTCTATTTAATCTGAAAGTGCTGTTTCCAAGCATTCTGTAGTATTGTGTTCATGCTAAAAAATTTTCATTCCTGTCTGATATTTTTTATATAATTGGATATAAATTAGATACATCATATATATATATATCTGATACAGTTAGAGTCTCCCAACAAACATTTGTTCAGTTTTGCAAGTAGTTTATTGTTCATCTTGGGCGAGGTCTGCGGTGTTTGCTGGGACCAGTGCATTGGAGAGGGTGTGAGGAAATCCTGCGTGCTCTGCAGTGTGGAGGGGACTTCTGCTCTGGAAGAATTTCCTTGCCTTTGTTACCCTGAGGATGCCCAACACTGAGGCAGCACTAATGGTGTTGGATATTCAAAATTTTTTAACCGTTTCTATAACTGGGGTTACCTTTTCCCTCCACCTGAGTGGCTTGATCCGAGCTCCCAGTGAAACTAGCAAAAGAGATGTCCATGGGTGTGATCAACAGAAGCTGTGGTTGGTGACTCCAAAAAGGGAAATACTTATCTGCTTGTGAAGTCAGGGATGAAATGTATATTATTTTTTTGTAAAGTGTGAAATAAAACCCTGACAACATGACAAAAAGATGGAGGCAGAGAGATAACTACAGAATTTAGGATTAGGGTCCGTAATATCTCCTTCCTCCATGTTTTTGGAAGAACAAAAACTACTGCTACAGCGCAATGGAGTTTGCTTGTGACTGCCTCAGAGGCTTCCTATATGTAAGTTGTTTTTCAAGTTCTCTGCCTTAATTTTCCTAATGCAGAATAGAAGGGACAAGCAGATTTAGCAGAAAACAGCACCTGAGGACCACAGGACTCAGCTCCTTGTCAAAAGCCCCTCCAGACTTTCTGTGCAGCCTCCTGGCAAGGCAGCCGCCAGCTCAGCAGTGCTGGGAAGCGATTTGAGCACAACTGCGGGTGATAGAGGGCTCACACTGTCCTCTTCAACCCCCGGAGCAGCTCTGTGGGTATTACCTGTCTCATCACTGTACTCCCCGTCCGGGCAGTCCACGCACTCGAAGCAGCAGGTGGGCTCTCCCTCAATAATGCCCTTCCTGGTGCCCGGCAGGCAGTCCCTGCTGCAGTTAGAGAAAGGCACCTGCAAGAAAAGAGCCCAAGCAGGGTTAATGGTGGCAGTGCCCCACAGGCAGCCTTTCTGACCTTGGGCTTCCTCCAAGGGTATTATTGCTTGATTGGTGTGCTGGATGGAGAGCCTCGAATGCTCACCTCTTCCCCCCCGCAGAACAGACATGTTTTACACAATGGTCCTTCTTGACCCACTGCAGTGGGACTTCTCTGAAATAACACATCAAAGGATGATAAGCAAGACCAGCAGATCTTCGTAATCTCTACTGTTTTGTGGGCATTGCAAACTGGTGTGACCATGACAGACATACTAGAAAACAGTCATTAGATGGTTAAAAGAAAAGACAATCAATCTCTACATGCAGGAATTTGAGTCAGCCTTGGAGATGATGAACTCTGACTACTGACCCCCACAGAATCACAGAATAGTCCGAGTTGAAAGGGACCCACAAGGATCATCAAGTCCAACTCTTAAGTGAATGGCTCATATGGCGATCGAACCCATGACCTTGCTGTTGTTAGTACAATGCTCTGACCAGCTGAGCTAATCTCATGGTCAAGTTGCACTTGCGTAAGAAGCTCCTTTTTGAAATGCGAAATTAAAATCAATGTTTGTGCTCCAAAATACAGACATAATGGACAGTAAAGTGTAAAGTAATTTGGGAAAAAAAGTACTGATTTTGGAAAAGAAGAAACTGAGAACTTTTTTCCCCTCAGGCTTTGTAGTTTGACTTCACCAGGTCTATGTTTTGTTTTGTTCTGTTTTGTTCTCAAATACATCTCAGAAAAGTGAACAAAGCAGTCACTGTCTTGAAATGGAAAATACAACTTAGGTAATAAAAGTAGTGTATATTTTCATAAAAATAACTTTTGTGTTGTATTGTGTACAAAATAGGTTCTTGATATTGGGGATATTGCAATATTACTGCAGCATCATGGTATTACAGCACACAGGACCAATGCCATGAGTTCCATATACTGCATATTGTCTGCTAATAATTTATGGGATTTAAAACAGTTTTTTGAAATCCACTTCCTCCTGTTCTCCTGGAGACCCTCCCCAATCCAGAAACAAACAAACAAAAGAAAGATAAATTAACTAAACAAAAGGAGTTTTCATATTAAAGAAAAGAGGAAAAAAAAAGGCCCTGTTTTAAGAACTGAGCATCTAAAGATGTAAATCAGTAGCTATATGCAGATCCAAAGACTGCTGCTGCTTCAAATGATGAGCTGTGTCACCTGCTGGCTGTGCATTTATGCTGTTTGTGAACCCACATGGGCATGGTTCTGTTCTGGCAGCAAGTGGCTGCATGGGCACACTCACTGCATGCCCAAAGTACACTGACACAAGGAGTGTCACGTGGAAGTGACACATGGAAGCCTGGGCCTTTTTCACCAGGAGCATGACCCGAGGTTGAGTTCACCTTTTCCCAGCTAAATTAAAGAGAGAGAGTTTGACACAGGACATGGCCTTCTCTGCTCAGGGGAGTTAAACCCACAATTCCCACAGCTAGTGAAGTACCATGATCCGTACGTGCTTAAGGGCTGTTCTGTGCAGAAGCCTCCATTCACCTTTTTGGAAGTTTGCTCCTATTTTACCCGAGTGCTACCAACCTGCTGATCTCTGGGAACTTCCTGTGTGGATGTGCTTAGGCAGTGAGTGATGGGTATGGTTTGGAAATGTCTTGTGTGGAGGCATTGACCTCAGCCACAGGGGAAGCAAGCCCTCAGTAATGGCAACTTCTGTGTGGGGATGACCATTCTTAGCCCAGGAATTCACCTGCAGCTGAGAGCTGTCACTGTTGCCTATAACTCTGAGGTGTAGCTGCAGCACAGTTTGGGAATGCTATTTTGAAGCTGTTGATCAGGATTGTGTCATTAATTGGACAGACACAATCCAGGGAAAATCCCTGCGGCTCCCCATGTAAAGGACTCTTTGCTGTTAATGCCTAGTGCTATTTAATAGTGTACTGATTCCTTGGGACAGTATTTCAGCAGGTAGTGCATCCATCAAGAGGACTTCATCAGTCTAGACTGTCTTTCCCTAGGCTGCCACTGGTGATTTTGAACAGGGCTGAATCAAAGACCTGAATGAATTCACACACTGCTTCCCATTATCTACTAAGTTGATTGAGCTTCTGAGGAGGAAAGTTAAATTGGTTTGGCATGATTTTATCTTGACAAATGTCAGCTTGTTCTTACCAATTTATTATCCTCTGTTTATAAACGGTTTAATTTTTTTTAATCAAGTCTTTTAGGCTACTGAAGCTCAGCTCAATTGTGTGTAATTCCCTTGGCTCTCCTATATCTGCTTTAAAAACAGGTATTACGATTACTCTCCTCTAATCCTTTGAAACATCACCCATCCTCCACGTTTCTCAAAGATGAATTGCTAGTACTTTTGTGATTGCTTTGGCTGCATTCTTAAGTATTCTGTGGGGAATTTAATCAAGTTCTGCCAAAATGAATCTATCTATCTTACCTACTCTTTAACTCATTCTTTTGCAACTCTGCCCAATGCTGAAGCTCCCGTGTTAAAATTACCTACATTTTATCTCTTTTTTGAGGATAAAAAGAGGCACAGAAGGCTTCACTGAGTGAAGTACTGGCTACTCTCTTGGAGCAGAGCCTTTTATCTGGAAGATATTAGACCTCTATAAACTGAAAAAAAGGCTGCAGCAAAGAGAAATCACAAACCCCTCTATGCTGATGCACAAAATTTACCTGCCCTGGCATTACACTCAGCGCCATCCTGTCACATGTTACAAGTTAACTTGGGCAGATTGACAGGGCTTGTTCTGTTTGGTTTGCAAGGCAAGGGTGAGAGGAAGGCACTGTGACTCAGTGGGTGAAGCCAGCAGAGAGAGTTGCAAATGTAAGGAGCAAAAAGATACTTCTTGATACAGAGATATGGGAGTGAAAGACATGGCTGTTTTCAGCAATGAAACTACTGAGCTCAAGAAAACTTGACTTAGTCAACAACCAGACTTGGGTAATTAACTTATGTCAAAACGGCGCTGCCAAACTCCACTCTATCTGCTTGGGCCAGGAAAAAAAAGACATTATTTAAATCATTAATATCCACGCTCAAAAAATGTACAGGAGGGGAGGAACAGCTGCCCCTTGTTTCCAGAAGTGTATTAACAAGGATGTAAAAGACTACGGCAGAGACCATGTATACAGTAAGGTGAATGGATCTTTTAATGAGACATGGAGACATAACGTGAGGAGTGTGCAGGGTTAGTTCAAATTTCAGCTTGTGGAAACTTGGGAAACATTGCTGTGAGGATTTAAGCACTTACCTCCTTAGAGAATCCACCCCACAGGATCTTGTTTTCATTGATAAAGAGCCTCTCCCCTTTCTTGGCATAAACATTGTAGTGCCCAACCTCTTCAAAGACGACTGAGCCATCCTCCGGAGAGAGATGCCAGTTGATTATTGAGTAATTTCCTACCAGGTCCCCAAACTCATCGAAATCCACTTGCTCCCCCATGTTATTGGTGAAATTTAAGTGTCGCAGATGCTTGAGAACCTAGAGGGAAACAGAGAGATGCTGTCAATGCCTGTGTGTTACAACCCTACCACAGCACACATCTGCTGTGGGGACAGAACTGGGAACAATTGCTTTACTACAGTTCTTAATCTTTTAAAAATCATCTAATCACAGCAGTAGGAGGCTTTTCTTCATAGACATCACAAGCACACGAAGAGCCTGTACAAACTTGGTAGGCAACACAAGGTATCATGACCCTCATGGAGGTTGCCAACCCCTCTGTAACACTTACTGATGCTACTCCAACATCCATTTATCATTCTTCTTCAGTCTCTTTGAGCCACATCTGCAAGCCCATAGCTTTTTGTGAGGGGCAGAGAAGTGGCAGCAACCTGTGATGTGTTTCAGTCACCCATGCACCCCTCTCACCCTGCTCTTGCAAACACTGCATAAATGCTCCCACTTGACATCTCTCGTCTCTGAATGATCGATCACTCAGAAATAGGAATGCCTGAGAAACAACTCAAACTTGACTTTTGATTGAAAAAGCTCAAGGAAAATAAAATTCAGTAAAAAAACCCAAACACACAACAAATCAAGCTCATTTTCCACATGGCAGGCCTGGAGAATTCATACCGCTTTTTTTTGGCTCCTGTCTCCTGGTTGTGTAGTTTCAAGTAATCAAATTCTGCCTGTCCCCAGGAGTAAACTCCCGTGATTTTCACCTCCTGCCTTAAACTGTCATATAAAATCACAGAATCATTAAGGCTGGAAAATACCACAAAGATCCTCAAGTCCAACTGTTAACACAGCACTATTGTGTTCACCACTAAACCATATCCCCAAGTGCCACACTCACATATTTTTGGAGCACTTTCAGAGATGATGATCTCACCACTTCCCTGGGCACCTTATTCCAATGCCTGACCACCCTTTCAGTGAAGAATTTTTTCCTAATATTCAACCTAAACCTCCTCTGGGAGGCCACTTCCTCTCACCCTGTTACTTGTTACTTCGGAGAAAAGGCCAACTCCCTACTTGCCACAACATCCTTTCATTCTGTTGTAAAGAGTGTTAAGGTCTCCCCTGTGCCTCCTCTTCTCCAGGCCAAGCAACCCCAGCTCCCTCAGCTGCACCTCATAAGGCTTGTGTTCCAGACCCTTCCCCAGCTCCACTGCCCTTCTCTGGACCTGCTCCAGCACCACAATGTCTTTCTTGTAGTGAGGGGTCCAAACCCAGACACAGCACTCGAGGTCTGGCCTCACCAGTGCCGAGTACAGGAGGGTAATCCCTGCCCTTGTCCTGCTGGCCACACTATTTCTGATACAGACCAGGATGCCATTGGCCTGCTTGGCCACCGGGGCACACTGCTGGCTCACGTTCATATTGGCTGTCAACCAATATGCTATGGACAAGAGCAGTTAATTCCAGGGACCACTGCAGTTGCAAAATTCAGGATCTAGATAACCTGACAGGTAGACCCAAGAAACTGCAGCATGAAAAAAAGCCTGGGCTGGCAACTGTGATACAATTAATCCACATCATATTTTTCTTCAAAAGTTAGTTGCCGCTTTATGCATTTATTTCTCCTCACACTGCCCCTCATTTTATGGATGTTCTCAGTTATTTTCTCTGTAGAGCTGATCTATGGAAAGATGAGGTGACTCTGAGGGCAGCTGCCTCTCAGCTGTTCCTAGACCACCTTGGTGTATTTGCTGCTGTGGTTCTACTGACTGTGACATCTCGTAAGCCCCCTCTCTCACCTGTGAGTGTCCAAACTTACAATCCTGGAAGGCAAAATGTAAGAAAAACCAAAATTAAATCAATTTGTCTGGGCACGCAGAGCCCTCTTCACCCCACAGACATAGAACAGATGATACTGTTTTGATGAATCTTTTTCACCTGGAAACACAGGGACAGGGAAGTGAATCAATTAATTCCTGTCAGTTTTGCTAAATTGTCTCATTTTTCTAAAACCCGCAGAGCTACCCTCCTTTCATTGCCTATATCAATGCCAGCCCGAGAGAGTCTGGCAATATCATGGTAGTACTACACAGGATGTGGCTGGGAACACCTTTTCAGCTTGTGTGATGTTGATGGAAGGATGTCAAAATATTGCCACAATATTCAGTCTTTGAATAATGGATGAGACAGCAAAGGCAGGATTTTATTCTGTCTTTCTTATCCTCACTGGCCCTCCTCTGCAGACCAGCTCACCAATAAGGTGTGCAGCTGGAATGATCTCACTGAAGAACCAGGACCTTTCTCTCTGATGGACACAGCAAAAGAAGGTGCTCTGCGCTTGGACCTTGATATGGAGAGCCGGGGCACTGCCTGCTGTGGGGAAGGAAACATGAGACCACTCCCCTGTCATTCCCCTCATTTTTGAGGGGTATCCAGGAAGGTGCCCAGCTCTATCAGGGAACAGTGAGAACAGAGCAGAGGCAGCTCTGAGGTCAGAGTGCCTGACAGGGTCTGCAGACCCACAGTGCTGTCTTGTACTGCATCATCTCCCTTTGGCTCATCTGCACTGGGGCTGCAAGCTTGGATGTGGTATTGGGAATCTTGTCTGTCAGCACTGTAGGTGCCACGCAGGGAAGCTGCGTTCCTCTGTAGGCCCCAGCACCTTCCCTGGGGTGACAGCTGCAGTTGTCAGTGCGGTCATTACATTGAGCCAAGTGCCATGTTTCTCCTCACTCCAACTCAGTATTGCACTCTCACACAGCACTGTAGCACCCTGCTGAACCACACCGGGGTATCCTCACTGGATAGCACTGCTAAGTTGACTGCTACCTGGACAGACAGGAAGGACGTGCAGACCTTGCCCTTCTTGTGTTACAGTTGCTCCACACATGAGGAGATCATCTTGCAAAAACCATATTGAAGATTCTTCAGTTCAAGACCTGCCTCTGCTGGCCAGTTGCAGTGGGCGGAGGCTTGCTGGTTTTAGGGTCAGCAAGATGAACAGTGGAGAAACTTCTGGATTCCCTGAATGCAATTTTTTGTTTGTTTAATTTCATAACATTCATCTCAATTAGACTGTTCCTTTGTCCTACCTCCTGTCATTAGGCTTCCTAGAAAGTAATGCATACCCCTGGCTATTGGTGGGATTTTCCCTTGGTCACACACATACACTCTACCTGAGGATTCAGGTTATAAACCATCTCATGTATGACCTGATATGCCTACCTGACAGTTAATATTCATTTAAAAGCACTCATCTGCAATTAATGTTGTCCTTCCCCAGGCACAGTATAGTAGTTTCAGCCCTGCAGCTGTCACTGGGGAGCAGGAGAGCCCAGGTGTATCAGCTCATGCAGGAAAGACACATGCCCTGATTAACATCCCAAAGGGAGGGGCAACAGGAACAACAGAAGTAACAAAGCCTGCAAACACCAAAGTCTGTCTTCAAGTCTAAATTTCTGAAGGTCAGCTTATGAAATGGTAACAGAACAACTACCAGAGCATGTTCCTGTTTCAGATGGTCAGAAAATCTCAGGATGATATCTGTATATTGCACAAATTCTGCTCTCTACAAGTGAAAATATGGTTTAAATAGACAAGGAATATACCAGTAATAAACTTTGAAAGAGGAAGTTGTAGACTTTGAATAATTACAGCACTATTTTACAGTCACCAGTCGATCAATGATTAGCTAAAGATTTTACAGTTAAAAATGTGTCACTGTGTTTTGTAACTAAAGAAAGAAACATAAATAACCAGAACTCAATCCAGAAAGATGTAAAAGACCCTGCTTCAGCCAGGGCAGGTGCATGTGTCAGGGGTACGTGCATCATATCCTGAAACCGAGAGTTTATGAAAGAAGTGTCGACCTCCTGGCTTGGATACGCTGTCAGCAGCTGGTGGAAGCCTGTGGGGAGTGCAAGCTGCTGTCTCCAGACGTCTCCTTCTGTAATTTTGTATTCTTTTTTTCCCCTCTGTCACAGGTTTCATGTTGAATTGCAATGCCTTTTACTTAAAACACCTATTATCTGAAAGGAGGTGCAAGCTGCCCTCTAGCTCACTCTCCCATTATTCCTGGTTAGGCCATTCCCAGCCTTGTAGTATCCCATGCTTTATCCTGGCTAGATGTTCTGGGTCATGTTGTTTACACTCTTACAGGAGGATCATAAAACCATAACATAAATACAGTTGTATTAGGTCAGGCTGGCAGCCCATCTGCCCAGGACCTGTTTCTGACTGTGGCCATCAGCAAATGCCTGCACAGGAGCACAAGATGTGAGACTTCCCCTGAACGCTCTGACACGTTTTGCAGCTTGGTGACTTCCTTGCCAGAAGTCTTCGTACCTGATAACCTTTGGGTGGATTTTTCTTCCATGACATTGCACATTTGTGTTCTGCACCTTTGTGAACTTTTCACATCCACAGCCTCCCAAAGCACGGAGAAATGAGGTCTTATGAGAAAAGCACCTCTTCACCCCTATTGGAACAGAGCAGCTACTAATCTCTTTTGATGACCTTTATGCTTATGTTGGCAAAGACAAAGAACTGTCAATTTGCTAGTCGTCTTTTCCACACCTCTCAGGATTTTACAAACCTTTGTCAGATCTCCCTTCAGACACCTCTTTCTCAGGCTATTGAGCCCTACCTGACGTTGCCACATCTTGTAGAGAAGCTGTTCCATTGACCCTTCTCCAAACCTTCCCAGCCTCCTTCATCAGTTTTGACACTTGAAGATGATATTGAAGTGAGATGCACCAAAGGGATAATGAAGTGATCCCAGGACACTCTGTTGACCTCTCTGTCTCTTTTCCACTGTGACTGTTCTTAACAGTGCACTTACTTTTGTTGACGCCTATTCAGACAGACCTGAGAAGTCCACCCAAGGATCTCTTCAACTTCATTTGTGACATCATATTTCACCATTTATTTTTCCCTTTGCTGACTATCTTTCAACCAACTGTTCATTCACGTAAGGATTGAATTTGGTGACAGACTACCAGAAGATGCCTTTAAGAAGCCTGAGCACACTCTGTGAATATAAGTTCCCTTATCCCAATGCCTTCAAAGTGCTTCAGGAAGTTTGTGAGGTAGGGCTTCTCTTTAAAAAAAGTCATGGTGACTCCTCTTCAGTATATTCTGTTTTTCCTTCCTAATGTTTTTTACCACAGTTTCTAGTAATGGTCTCAATCAGGCTCTGCTGGTTCCTTGGATCTCCTCCAGAACCCGTTTAGAAAACTGATGTCACATCTGTCACCTTTCTAGGCCACAAGTCCCCCATAAATAAATGAACCCTCTTAGGTTTGTCCGTGAAGAGCACACTTTTCTTCTGTCATGGCCTTACCTTGTCGTTTGCAGTGATAATCTATGGCTCGACAGTCCTACTGCTGAAGTGTTTAAAAAAGGATTTATGAGTTTTTTCTCATTTTCATCCTGTTGCTCTTTATTTTTTTGGCCTGTCTTACTTATTTTTACATTTAACCTGCCAGAGTTTATGAACCTTCAAATTTAATTCACTGGACTTAGCTATTTGAAGGATGCTGTCTCATTTTTAACAAACACCACCTAATACCTTTGTTTGGCCTTGCCAGCTTCCTTTCTCTGCCTTTTCTTGATCTACAGTGGACAGTTTGTGTCACTAAGGCCAGTGGCAGGCAAAAACACCCATTTAAATTCTGAGCGCTGTCAGACAACAGATAATTGTGTGTGTGCATGCACGTCCAAAGCCGAACTTCTGTCCTCTGGAGCACAAGCCAGCTGCCAGAAGTATGGACAAGTTGTACATTTTGAGAGCAGCTGGACTAAACAAAAGTGGAATATCCTGAATTCTCCAGTTAGTAGCAAGATAGGAGACTGATCCACCAGTTAGGAGGCTGATGCAACCAACGCCTAGGGCTTAGGGCTAGAAAGAAGAAGGTGAAAATCATGTATGGAAGTAGGAAAATATGCTGGAGATGAAGGAGATGTGTGAAGACAAATGTCCGGGGATGCCCAGTGATCTTGGCCAAAAATGTTCAAGAAAGGTAACTGAGAGGAGCTGCACAGCATAAACTGACAAATTCCACCTTGACAGCCTTCCACCAGATCCCTGCCAGGAAGGGAAGGGGAGAGCTAGTGATGTAACACTGTGGGGAAAGCAAGTGTGTGAGACACCAAGCAGTTAAAAGTTCTGTCTTGTTAATTCTTAAATAAATGCAAATAAGTGTCAATATCCAGATCTGCTATGAGCTGTCATTTAGTGTGTCTCAACTATGACAGCTCCTTAACTAGTCTCAATATGCTGTCAAGGGTTTAATGTCTTTGGCTTCCTTCTGCAGTTTCTTTCTGATTTGTTTCCTCATTAGGTCAAAGGGTCTTAGCAGGGATGTGAACCTGGACACATCATCTGTAAAGATAAACAATGCCTTCTCCTAACACACAGCTGCAAGAAATCCTGTCTGGAGAGTTAACACAGATTTTCCCACACTAAGTTTTAATTTCTCTCTACCTGGCTCTATCCAGACCTACAAAACAGTTCTGGACTGATGCATACCAAATGTTTTTCTCTTTGCTTGGGTAGAATGACAGTGCTGAGGGCAGCCAACAATTCCACTTCATGGTGCAATGTGAAGATGAAAAGCTGACAACTGTACTGAAGATGGCAGGTTCTCCCTTTCATTTTTAATTGCTGAGGGCCCATTCTCCCCTCTTGTTTCAGATTCCTGATTAAGCACACAGAGAAGATGGCTTCATAATGCTCTAATAGGCATAAGGACTTGGGAGCTCAGTAATCGCATCAGCCCAGTGGTCATGGCACACAGGATTTGGTTTTTGCCAGTGGTCAAGTATCATGAAGAAATATGCCCAGGGAAGTTCTGAAAGAGCCACTTGTAACATACTTGAAGAGAAATGTTCTCTGAAGCAATCGGTTTTGGCCATTTTTCCTTTCTTCCTTTTACTTCCACCTACCTATGTGCCAATCTTCATTTACTGGCTAGCAAAACTCTAGTTTTTACTTTCAGTATCAAATCTTTAATTCCTGCTGCATTCTCTACTTTGGAATATCTTGTTCTGCCTGTTTTTTTTTGTAGGACTAACTCTTAGGCTCTCCCAAAGGCAGTATTGTCATGACAGCATCAACCAGTTCAGACACGAAGGACCTGAGTGGACAGGAAGATTGCTGGCCCCAGCCCCTTGCATCAGTAATACCTGTTTTCAGAAGCCTGAGGCAGGGGAAGAGGAATTGCACCCTTCTGCCCAAAGCATGCTTCTTGCCAGCAGAAGCTGAACTTTCTTTCCCCTCTATAATCTCTATTCCTTCCCTGCTGCCCTTTGCACACCAATAGGGACAACATGTAATGCTCGTGTTGTTTTTCAAATCAAGCAGCCAGGATATGCCAACACCATCAATCTCACCTTTATCCAAAGGCTGTTCAGAAGATAACAGAGTTTTTCAGTGAGTGAAGGATGTGATTCATTACCTCATACTACCTGTGAATCACAGAATCCTGAGTTGGAAGGGATCCACAAGGCTCATCAAAGCCCAACTCCTGGCCCTGCACAGGACAGCCCCAAGAGTCACACCATGTGCCTGAGAGTATCATCCAAATGCTTCTTGAACTCTGTCAGGCTTGGTGCTGTGACCACTGCCCGGAGGAGCCTGTTCCAGTCCAACCACCTCTGGGTGAAGAACCTTTTCCTAATATCTAACCTAAACCCCCTCTGACACAACTTCATGCGATTCCTTGTGGTCCTATCACTGGTCATCAGATTCCACCTAAGCTACCTGGTTTCCATTTGTTTTCTGCTCTGAAGAAGTGACTGTTTATCGCTATATGGGTAAGTCAGGTGGAGAAGTTGAAAGGCACCCAGGAACAGAGCTGTGATTCTCACTGTAAACACCCCCCAAAAATTTTGGATGTCTTTCTGTTACGAATATCAAGCTTCATTCTCAAGGAGTGCCTGGTCTGTCGTTGGGATGCGGAATGCGTTGTGCCAAAATAATGAAGACTAGTCAGGACCTACTGCACAAGGCCTGGGCTGGACGCTGGGATTGAAACTGGCAGGTTGGCAACAGTGCTGATAAACAAAGGGAGATAAACTCTGGAAGAAGGGGTGATGTCAAGGAGCTGAAGAGAGAGAGAACACTGATAGCCAGAGATCCATGGACAATACTGCAAAGGAAATCTGGCAAGATGGGGTGGGCATCCCAGCTCTGGTGACATGCTAGGTCTGCCACTGACTTGAAAAACAGGGGGAAAGCAAGAGTTCAGTTAAAGACTCAAGAACAGATGTACAAAGGCTGAGAATAATTTAAGAACATTAGAATTTGTTATGCTTTGGTAAGTACTGAATGACTTCCTCGTGAATTTAGGCAGGACATTGGATAAAACGACTGAAGGCTAAATGTGTATGACAAAAACAATGTGCCATATGTCAGAAGTAGTAATTTAAGCTATTCATAATCTTTACTGAAGAAAATTAACTAACTGCTCAAGGCAAAGACCGGTTCATTATTGTAGGCAGTTCAGTAAAAACACCCTGGCCATTATGCAGCTGAAAGAGCAAACAAAATACTAAGATATGAAAGTAAGGAACAAAATGATACTGAAGATATGGTGCCAATATGTACATTAATAGTACGGTCTCCCCTGGAAAATGCAGTTAGTTCAAGTCACTTGACCAGAAAAGAAGAAAGGAAAATTAGAGAGGTCCAGAGGTGGTGATGATAGCTCTTCGACCATCAGTCTGATTTCTATTTCTGACTTCAAGAGAAATTAAAGTGTGGGATTATTTAATTGTTTATGACACATTTAGTGATTTGTGGGAAGGAGCTGATAGTCTCATAGAAGCAGAGACCTCAGTCCCTGCAAAGGCAACTGACATTATTCAGGTCTCCAGAGCAGGAGAGGACATCAAGCTGACATGACAAGATGTGCTGATCGTCATATTGTAACTGATAATTGGTTTGGTTCTGCTTCTGCCAAGACATTGAGATCCCTAAGCAGGTGAAAGATGGATCTCTCTCCACCTTTTCTTCTGGCCACTGGCCCCTCCTTGAGGAGGAACAACAATGGGGCCAATGTGTGGACCCATGCGTACATTTTATTCTTTCTTTGTGAGAAAGACTCTCCAACAGAAACTTGCAGAAACAGGGAGAGGGAGGAACTCAGGTGGACTGTGTTGGAAACACCTTACTTGCTGCTCAGAGGAGGGTGCTTGGTGCTTCCCTTGTCTCATGCTATGCTGTGAGTGCTTAGTCTGCCTGGAAAACTGGTTTCCTATAACAAGGATCAACTTTACTGCTTGTAACTGGGATTAACTTGATGGGATAGTTTATGTGGCCTTCTCATCAGCAGCCAAGGAATGTTGCTGTGCTGATTCAAAACTGCAATAGCTTTGATGCTTTCTTGACAGTGAAAGGTGACAGAAGTAAATTAATAGCTGCTACAGCAGTAGGAGCAAGCAACTTAATGTCAAAGGCAAGCATTTCAAAATGAGACTTGATGTAAAATGGGACTAATCTGATTTAGGGTCAGATTTACTATAGCACTGTATTTAAAAAGATGTCCAGAAAGAAATCAAAAGCACAAGCTTAGTAGATTTCTCAACAGAGGCTGCACAAGTCAGGTCTGGCTGAGATGCTTGAGAAAAACCCGTCAGGCATTTAGTGGTGTTTGCAGATGTCTCAATTCCATTACAATTCTGGGTCTAAAATGCTTCTTAAAGACCCGTCTGATGAGTCACAGAGGGACCCGAAGGAACCAAGAAATGATCTTAAAGTATTTTGGCATTGCCTTGGGTGCTTTTTCAGACTAGTTTGACCATCAGTTAGAAGGTCAGAGGACACAATAAGGATGGGACCAGGATATTTTGTTTCCTGAAGGCCCTCCCCAACTCCTGCTGGCCCTGGGCACAACTGCAGTTCCAAATGCAATTATCTATAGAACACAAGTCCTGAGCTTGTACTGTGTAATGCTGAGCTGATAGTGAACAACACCTCACTTAGGCGTGCCATGATAAAGAATAATGGTTTCACAAAGTGCGACTGAAGATTTACATAGGAAAACACCATGTGAAATCCAGTCAAATGAAATGCACTGCAAATATATACTTCAAAGCCAAACTTTAAAATGTGACCTTCAAGTGACAGTTCCATTTTTAATTGTAATTCCTTCTTTTAATGGAAAAAAGGGGAGACAAATACTTTTGAGTCTGTCAAAGTGCTCGTTTGGACAGTGTTGTTTCAATTCACTGCAATTAGTGAGTCTGACTAACTCCAGGGAGAAGAGAGATGACAAAAGAATTTTTACCTCTAACATTTTTCATTTTTCTGTTTTAAGATCCAGCCGTATGATGGTCCCATGATATATTTGTATGGCCCAAAGCATGATATCCTACTATTAGTTCCCTAGGGTCCAAAAGAATCCTTCCCACAAGCAACTTCAGGAATTAAGGCATCTGCAATAGCCTCAGTCCCAGTTCAGTGCCGTCCCAAACAGACTTAATCTGTTCTACCAATTCAGTAGATTTCTTCTGGAGAGAAATGACTGGAGTGATGGCATCTCTTCCCTTCCTACAAATACTGTGAGCATTAGCGCGGTTCGTAGGAACTGGGACAAAAATCATGTTAGCAAAATGAAAAATCATGTCTGTGGAAAAACCCTAGATGCAGGATATAATGCCATATAAAATCAATCAGACTTTTGACTAGTCTCTGCCCCAGTGATGTAGTACACTGATGACAGAGGTCTCTGTACACAACAGAATGGAAAAAATCCATGGAAAAGCTAGAGGAAAGCACTGGCTGACTGTACTGTATGTATGATAAACACATTATTAGTTCAGAATTTTGTCTGTGTTCATTACAGTAAAAGCTCATTAAATAAGGAGTAATGATATGTTACTATCTTAATCGTACAAATAAAGCCCAAAACAGCATTAGTTATTATGGTGCGCTCTAAAAGCACTAATCCAACACAGACCACCCAGCCAAAGCTGTGAAAAACAAGTGTTATACTAACAGAAAGTAGAACAAAAAGGATCTGTAAAACAAAGAAGAAAAAATAAATCACCAGGCAACGTATTAAGTTCCTTGAATGTATTAATATTGAAAGGGGTGTCAGGTATGCCAGATCCTCATGACACAAGGCTGTAAGAGACAGCCAAAGAGGATGGAAAGCTAAAGAGAGAGCTAAGGAGAAGCAGGAAAGCTAAGTGAATTACCCTTGTTATCAGAAAAACCCCCACGGACATTCTTATCCCAAGGGCACTTGTTTTGGAGCCATAATGTGACATTAACTGAGATAGAAGGTCCTTAAAAAGAGATTAGAGAGCAGCCTGAGCAACTTAAATTGGATCTAAAAGGCTGACAGAACCAAACAGTTCATCACAGCACTCCATAAACAATAAAAAGAGCACTAATACAGTAAGTTTATGATATACACATAAAAATGCCACTGGCTTTGAAAGACAAAGTCAATATGCTATCTACTATTATTCAATACAGCAATTCCAGTCCACTTTTCTGCCACACATGCACATATAATGCACTCCCAACAGTGTGCCCGAAGTTCCCCTCCATGACATTCTGAGAAAGGCATGAACCACAGCCAACTCCTCTTACAGAAGCTTGGATTTCTGCTCAGCGGGCTGCTCCAGAGTCAGCCTCTGGTGGGCTCCAACAGCTGCCAAGCAAAGACAATATTGTGAAAGGCCGAGGGATGTCCTCTGCTAACAAAGGCTGGTTAGTCTGACATGAAACACAGGAAAAACAAGAGTTTAGGGTTGAGAATCAATTAACACAAAACTACAGGACAGAAACATAATTGTTACCAGCCAATAAGCTTTGAGGAATACGGATCTTCTAAAATCCAAGCTTGGTTGGCAAATACACCCCTTCAAAACTGAAAGTATCTTTACATTTAATGTAAAGCATCCATTCATGAATCAAGAATTGCCCAACAGATATGAACAGAGAGGTCATCAGTTCATGGGGAATTCCTCCGGGGAATTCCTCCAGCCTCAGTAAACAGCCCACTGTTTCCCAATATGTTCATCAATACTCTGGCAGTGGATACAAAACACAGCTGGGAAAACTTGCAGAAAATCATGGATTAAGGGAATGGTAAATAATATTCAAGACGAAGCATTTCCCTCAGATGACCTTCAAACATCTGTGTTTAATACAGTGAAATTCCACCTTGTGCATCAAGTCATAAGAAATTCAAGCCACAGGCACAGAAAGGGTACCACATGCTGCAAAGTATTACTGGCAACTTAATGTGACCTTTCCATTGCATGCTGTGGCAAGGGAAGCTTATGTACTTTGTGCTCCTACAAATGAGGAAGTAATAAGAGCATGCAAATGTGGGATTTTTTTCACTGTCTGGCTGTGCTGACTCGGTTGAAGGAATACTAAATATAAGCTAAAAAGAAGGATGAGTAAATGGACAAGATACAGAAATAAAGCAGAAACCATAGCTCATAACTAATAGCCCACTTTGTTTAAGTTATCAAGGTAAGAAGGAGGAATAATTTGATCAATGTACATAAATACTGTATGGAGAAAAATGATGCATACTACTGGACTTTTAAATCTAATAGAGTAAGGCCAAGTAAGGACCAATGAAACTAAAGGTCAGTTAAATCCCGGCTGGATATCAGACATGATCTGTGACAAGAGATGTGACCTTCCATGGATCATACTAATTAAAAAAAAGGTCTACTAGTCAGCAAGTCTGGGGAAAATAAATCTTGCTAAACACAAGTTTGTCTGTCAAACACAGCCCTTCAGAAGTGAAATACCTAGGTTCTACACCTGATGTGAGGCGACCTTTAGCTGGATCAAGATTACTTACTTTTCTGAATATGGCATAAATTTACACAGTTTATTATACAAAGGATTTTAAACTGCATGATCATTTGGAAAGTGACATTTTTGGGTTTCTGTTAAGGTTTTGTGGAGAGAGATAGTCTCTGGACAGACAAAGACAATGGTACAGGTACAATGAGAGCTAATTGTCTATACTGTTAGACAGTATTTTGTACTGTACTCTGCGTGCTGCCAACTTCAACTGCAGCCACAGCACAAAAAAACCCATTACAGCCACTTAGTCTAGACTTTATGTCATAATTGCTTTGGTTTTCCCTTGTGGTAAATATACTATGGAGAAGTCCACTGAGTACAGTGGCCCAGGGTTCTGTGTACAAATGGTGAAGGATCTACTGCCAGAAGTCCCGACCAAGTGAATAATGCTCTAATGTTTTTGGGACGTCATCATACCACACAACAACTATTACGGTGAAGTATCTAACAACTTAAGATAGGGCTTTTTCAATTACTTTAAGTTGAAATTTAATACTAAATAATACATAAAGAATTGTCCAATTATTAAAGATATAAATAATAAAGCCAAAGGTTATCCTACAAGCTCAGTATTTGTAAGTAGCATAGTTCACATGTATTGTCTTGTGTAATCGAAGTCTGATTGAAATGTCTTTTTTTGTTTAATGTTGTCTCTACCCAGCTGTGCAGAGAACAAAGCTATATATGTGTCCCTTTGCACCCATTTGCTGCTGCTCTCCTCTAACAGCCCTTCATGGATCAGCCTCTTCTAAGGCCCCATAAGGTCTGAAGCCGCATCCTGCACAGAATGCTGTTGCTATTGCTTTGAAAAAATGTGCCTTTCTCTAAGCCAGGAGGAAGTAATAGCTTTTGACTGTAAATTCTTTCCTATTTGGAACTATAGGATGAATTACTTCAACGGCTGGGTAAGCTGCCTCTCTTTGTTAGAATAAGCACCAACTGATTTTGCACATTAGGTGTCATTTCTTTTAACAAAAGCATGGTAATTCATGAAACCTGAGTTCAGTGGTTATTTATAATCTATACAAGATCTACTATCCATGAAAAAACCAAAACAAAGCGTCCCAAAGTTTCCTACAGTCACACTGAATTGACTGAACTCATGCAATTGTTTTGGACATTCAGAGTGGGCAGCTATTGCAAACACAGTCAGAGCTCCCATCAATGGTCAACTAACATCCCAGTGCATTCCCCTGTACTGTGTTTGGGCACAAGTTCCACTTGGCTACTAGCTTAAATCTGGTTTTTTCCATTTCCTCAAAGTCTTGGACAACAAATAAATCTCATGCTAAGACTTCTGTTTCTAAAATCCTTCACGTAATTCCTCCTACAGACACATGTAAGTCCTTTCTGAGCGAAGTATTGCTCCCAGTCCAGTAGGAAGGTCACTCTTAATAGTTTTACAGGGCAAAAGGGTCACTGTAAAAGGTAATATTTCTCCTTCCTCCAAACTTCACCCACTGTATGGAGTAACACGAGTCCTTCATAATGCATGAAAGTTCATTTTGGCATTACAACTCTGTGACTGGTTAGTAACGCGTCCATGAAGACGGCTGACTACCCAGAAAGAAAAGAAATAATAAACTATGGTATGATTATCATGCCTTTGAAGTTAGCTTCAACCCTACCTTGGGATAAATGGAATCAGCCACATCAGAGAAATGGTTATAAAGTGAAACTGACTTTTTTTATAACCTGGCTTGTTCTCTCACCTCACTTTGTGGATGAGTGTGTTTAGGAAGCTCTCAAAGTGCCCTTTGTCACCAGCTCCATTTGCGAGTAGCATCAGGAAAGGTCAGTCCTAGAAGAAACTTTACATCCTTTTGTGTAACGGAGACATGCTGTGTATTTGTAAAAGATACTGGTGTCTGATGGTGACATTCTGACTCACTTCTCTTTAGTAAGGTCCAGTTAAGTCTTTCTCCTTTTAGCTGCAGAGGCATCTAAATAATACTCTATTTATTGTCTGCTTAGTTGAAGATCTCAGAAGTGATGTTCTCTGCTGATGGCAAGCTGTTATCTCCTAACTGATGAATAAATAATCATCTGTTATTGCCCTTGTGGGGAAATAGCTGTGTTTACTCTATTGACTCACATGTTTCTGTGTATGGCTCAAGTTGTCTGTCTCTCAATTTGGTTTCCCTCAACAAAGGCACACTGCTGGCTTTCTGTATTTCTGTATTTCAGTGCATTTGTAATGAAGGCTGGGTGAAGCTTTGCAGTTGCCTGATATTCAGCAGCTTCCTCTGTCTTCCTTGCAATTCTTCCCAAATGACTAATTTTCACACCAGCCACAATTAATAGCTGTTCTGATACTGTTTAATTCTGTACACTGCAAAGCAGCTGTTTTTGAATTGTTCAGACAGGTCTCTATAGTTTAACAGACACAAAATTTGACTAGGTAAGCCATTAGGCTCAAAGGTTTGGAGAGATGTATGTCATCTAAGGCATCATTTACCTCTTTAAAGCCTTGCAGAATCAATTTCCAGCCAGGCAGACATACCTAAATGTAAAGCTAGAGAAGGCACCGATCCATTTTTACCTCTTCATAATGCGTATCACCTGCACTGCGGAAGGAACTGTTGGCTGGGAGGTGCACAGGTGTAATAAAGGACTTCAGGTGTTGCTAGGTGAAGCCAATTAGTACTTTTGTTTTGTGGAACAGCAGCTTTTCAATAAGTCTGAGGTCAATCAGATTTCTAGGCACAGGGTAATTTACATGAGCACATCTTAAACCTTATTATTAGCGCAACACATTTTTCAGCCAGTGCAGTTTGCTTTGCCTTGGTGCATAGAAGAGCTCTCATTTTTCATTCATGCCAAAGTTCATAGTCCACAGTAACCACAGCCTGCAAATGGTCTAGGAGTCAACCCAAGAATGCTCTGCTGCATGACCCTGTGACTGTGCACCTTTGCTTTCTCAACCCCCTGGGAGCCTATCTTCCCCATTTAGTTGCAATGCTTTTACTGCAAGACATCAAAAATCCAAAAGAATGAGCAGCAACTGAGTGAACTATGTCTGAAGAAAAGACAGGTCTTTCCTCTTCTCATGCAGAAATATTATAAAGTAGTAAATATTTGTGTTGAAGGACAGATTAAGATCCCCTACTAGTCTTCTCCCTATTTTTTTGCAGAACCATACAGTGTCTGAAGGGAGACAAAGGCACAGACAGGCTCCTGTAAATGCTCAGAGGGGAACTGAAAAAAGAACATAGACTTGCTGTTAGAAGTGACCATGGAAACAGGCACATGGGTAGAGACCAAGAAAATAAAGGAACTTGAGGGACCTAGGAAATCTTGTCAGGGAACACATTAAGGCAAAAGGTCTTCAAAAGCAGACTGTTTGAGCTGTTATGGAGAAACAGGCCAAAGATGCAGGGAATTATGACCAAGAGGCAACATCAGCACAGCAGTTCTGAGACCTCTTGCCTACCTCTTGCCACACCTTCCCACTGCTGTTCTGTATCTTATGGGAGAGCCTGTGTTTGGGGGAGGTGAGTCCACAAACAAGAGTGACACACAGAATTAGCTTGACAAAATACAGTCTCCTAAAAAGTCACAACCCATCAGCAGAAGGGAATGGACAACCAGAGGTTGTTGGAGATCTTTACGAGGATTTTTTCTCTTGTACTGTTTGCAGTCATGCGCTTCAATTCTTAGCTCTTTTTGTAAAATTTTGCCTCGTCCAAAATTGACAGAATTTGTACATTTTGTTCTGGATTGCCCTGCACTTTGTTGTTACCTGAACAAAACACTGCAAAAGGAAGTAATTGAACTGATCTTGTTCAATATTGTGCAGGACACAACAATGGCCCATGCAGCGAATACTATCTGCTCTTTGCAGGCATCTTGCAAAGGTGTGCACCTGGATTATCTTCTACCGTGCAGCAAGGTAGATTCTTAAAACAAGACAGCTCAGATTGCTCAGAGCAAGGGCAGCACAGACATCCTATTAAGGTTTGCAATTTTTTGTAGAGTTCCAAAGTGCCAGCTTTCCCATTTTATGATAAAACACTGAACTATGCATTGGAAGTAAGTGGCACAGCTTCTTCCAGGCACAGCCTGGAAGCTGTCCTGCCTGCTCATCATCTCAGTCTGTGCCTGCCTCTCTGCATGCGCTGGGGACACCTGGGAGCTTGGGCTGGCCAGACCCGCCTCTAGTGGGGGTGCCCACAGCCAGCTCAGAGGCACTGGGAAAACAAAAGAAGCAAGACTGGGTTTATAGACAGGGTTTGACACAGATCACTGATTCAGGCGAAGAAAATGACTAAGCAGCCTCTTATACAAGTAGCTACAAATAAGTAGAGACCTAAATTGTCAGTAGTTAATATTTCACCTCAGGAGGCGCAGGAAAATCCTGTGCTCTACATGCTGAAACATACTTAGAGCCTTCTTGGACTGTAGATGGTAAATTCTGAATAGGAGAACTGCACGTGATTTAACCAACTCACCATAATTCTGTGCTAGGCTTCCTGCTGTCCAATTCAAATGAACTGATCACTGAAGTAAAAATGCTGTTTTTATATACAGACCCACACAAGCACCCTCTACAAATTATATAGAACACGTCCTCCAAAAAGTTTGTAAGTACATAAAATAAGCAGTTAGCAGACAACAATAAAAACTCATATGTGTTAATAGGATAATGCCATTGAAGGGCAACAAAGTTAAAGGGTACATAATTAAATTGTGGAATGCATCATTTATCCTCCTCATCCACCGACCCTCTTGGCAAGGGCAGCTCTGGACAGGAGCTCAGGCCAAGGGAGCCAAGAAGTTCACCAGGTTCACCTTAATTGTGCCACACAGCACCTGGGCAGTAACTGCAGACATTATTAGGAGCTGCTGCCTCCAGTCACAGGTATGGAGGCTTCCTGCACTGTCCTTGCTCTCTCAGGTCACTTTCCATCAAGAAAACCTTGAGCTGATTGTGAGAAAGGGAGTAGGTAGTGACCACCAGCAGAAGTACCTTTGCAGATGAGATTGACTTTACTAGAAAGACTTTCCTCTGCCTGGTTGTCAGAGAACATCTCTCTGGAGATGCTGGAGGATGCACGTTTGTGTGGTGAACTCATTAACCCCAGGGCTGAGGAAAGCTTCCCAAGGGTAATGAGCCACAATGCCTGGTGTGAAGTAAGTGTGCACACAGATTTGGCATTTATCTGCTATTCATGTGTTTGACTTTGAAATTAAGTGAAAAAGCACACAAATATCAAATATGATTGACAGCCAACACCATTTAATGGTAGTCATTTCAAGTATAGCCTGTTGCTTTCTAGTACTCCCTGCCCAGTTGTCTTATTGCCCACATACTCCTTGATGCTGATTCCCTTTTAGGCAAGCATTTATACCCAAAAGTCTAGATCAGCAGGATGCTTTACATTTTGGAACATATATCCTTCAGCACCAGACAAGCAACACAGAAATGGGAGGTCATTCTTCCCAGCTGTGGAATCTTCAACAAACACATTATTTTATTTAGCAAGGGCATGAATATCCCACTTAACTTTCCAAGCCGACAAGGTATAAAGGAATGAATAAAACCTGCAGTTATTCTGGATCATTTTTACTGACACTGTGAAAGCTAAAATTGTGACTTGCCCTTTTCTGCCAGTATTTTCCTGAAAAGCAGAATAGCTTTGGAAGCCAGACACCTCGGAGAGAGGAAGCAATCACAGGATTCCTCTAAACCACGGTCAAACCCTACACTCATCAGCTCAGAGTAAAGTCGTTTTGGTAAACCTGAACCGGTACCTAGAGCAATGCAAGTTTCCCATAAATGACAAGACAAAGCCTTTTACTTTGATCTGACACATGTTTTTGAGTTGATTGAGATGAGATAGGAACAAATTGCAGTTCCCACATGTGAATGCTGACCCAACATCTGCAGTTTGTGGCAAGGAGAGCCTTTGTTTTGGGTAGACTATCCCTAAGAGAGGAAATTACCCATGCAAATGGAGATATGATCCTCCTTTTATTAACCTGTGTTGTTCTGATTTCAGGCACGTTTGGGCCCAAGTTCTTTGTGATGACCAGAATGGGGCAAACTGAATTTGCCACATACTTGGCATACTGTCATTTGATAGCCCATGTTAATTGTGTTCTTTAAGAATGCAGCAGATCTTAAAACCACATACTGAACACCACACTGGATAGCATAATCAAACATATGGTAAGGTCTAGAGTATTCATAAAGGATCAGAAAACAAAATGCCAGAATACCATCCATGTGCCAGAGGGCAGCATGCATTGAATGAATGGGTAAAGGGGACTAAATCATTAGTATAATTTTATCAGTTCACAAATATCACTGCCAAATCAAAGCAGCTATCTATTTTCTGCCCAGTAGCCACACATTATTTTCCTTCATTACTCAACCTGCTTTAGTTTGTTCCTATATAAGCTTAAACCTGTAGGGAAAAAATACAGCCTGTATGGAAAATTGCTGTGGGATTGCAAAAGATATAAAGCCTGCCAAAGAAAATGAACTCTAAAAACTGTTTTCCTTGTTTATGTGCTCTCTCTAGGCCCTCTTGTTTATGTAAGGCTCAATATATGATCAAGTTACATTGCGTCAGCCAGGCTGTGGTAATTGTCTGTGTGTGCACTTTTGGCCTGCAGCGAACGCAAGAAAATTTAACTTGGTTTAAGCCTCTTTCACTGCAGGCAAACCTAACACAACTGACCTTACATTTCCTGTGGGGTGGGAGCGTGTACCTACCTCACACACAGTGATACACTACAACAGCATAAGGAGCCTTATGCTGTGTCTGAGAGCCGGGGTTTTGAAAGGCACCCTAAAAAGCATCTGGGACAGCTTGTCTTATTTCTGCAGGTATATTGCACAGACACACAAATGAAGGACTTACCTGCCATGCCTCAACCTTCTTAATGTCCGCACAGGACCCGTTAGTGAAGAGTCCTTTCCCGGGGGTACAGGTATATATATCCTGCAGGGCATGGGCAATAGAATAGACTGCCAAATACACGTTATAGGATATCCGCAAGTGTGTGTAGTCCATGTATGGTGTCTCCACACTAGTGATGTTCTCATCCCCTGTGCAAGGAGGTCGGAAGGCAGATGTTCCATTTCCAGCTCCCAATCCCTCTTCATGGCCCTTATGGAAGGAAGTTGAAGCTGGAGAATTTTTGGACCCATCAGGGAGATAGCAGTTAAATGTCTCCTCCCAAAACTCCTTGGCAAAGCCGTTGTTGTTGGACTTCTTGGGATGGACCTTCTGCAGGAACTCACGGAACCCTGGGATCTGTCCTGCCTTCAGTGCAAACCCAATGGTGCTGCCAATGACACGGAAGAACTCTGGCATGGCTATTAGGGAAGAGCTGGCCCAGGCCTCACTTGCCAGCCAGATCTTGCCAGTGATGTTTCGCCTGACAATCTCTTTGATGAGAGGTTCCAGGTCTGGGCCACTGGAGAAAACAACAATCACCCTTGCTGTGGAGTTCTGGATGACTTCTACCACCTGCTGGATCTCCTCTTCATCCGAGTACTGCGAGATGAGCTCGCTAAAATCAATGCAGATATCTCTCTCCTCTGCCTCTTCCCGGAACTTTTCAATCCCTGGCCGGCCATAGTCATCATCAGCTGCAATTGTCCCCACCCAGTTCCAGCGAAAGTACTCGATGATGTCTGCCATTGCTGTGGCCTGATGCTCATCATTGGGGATTGTGCGGAGGAAGGACTTGAACTGGTTCTTGTTGCTCAGGAGACGACTGGATGAGGCATAGCTGACCTGTGAGAGCACAGTAAACAACCAAAGCACACCATAAAGTGAAGTGCCTAGAAATAAATTGTCTACATTTACCTAGAGTCACTGCCAACCTGTTTAACCTCGAGTGGGGCAAAGAGAGAGCTCAGCACCACACTGCAGGCACGTAGTCTTTGCCATCCTGAGAGTCTGTGTGCTCCTGTAGCTGTGCCTGTCTTACAGAGGCACACATACAGGAGCAGCTGCTTGGACCTGAGAGTCTGCAGGAAGTTTATGTCCACCAGCAAGGTCAAGGATCTGAGGGAGAGAGAAACTGTCACTAGCTCAGAGGAATGGCAGAGAGGCGAAGAGGTGAACCACAGGTGGACTGCATTGCTGCACTTCCTGCCAAATCCAGAAACAAAAAGATTCTCATTTAGATAAATAAGGGCAATGCACATAATTAAGACAAATAGTAGGCTTTCTCTGTCTTGAACCAGAAATGAGACAGCAGGATGGTATTGCTATCCCAAATCTACTCTGTCTGTCTCTCCTTGGCTCTAACATCTGTCCCCACCCTTAAACAGGCTTCCTCAGGTGCCACAGGCACATTTTATATACAGTCCCTGCCGGGTGATGTAAGAAAATTGCAATGTATATCAGTTCCCTTGATCCTACAGAATGTTGTGGCAATGCTACTTTAGCAGTATTTCCTGATTGCTGGCCAGAACCAGCAACGAAGCCAATAGGCATTCCGTGCTTTATAAGCCACTGTGTTTTATGGTCAAAATTGGATTTTAGTTCCTTTCCTAAAACTATCAAGAACTATTTTATTTTCCTAATCAGAACAAGTGCCATATACTCTTAAGATATAATTTGATTTTTCTACAAGTATGAAAAAAACCACAAACCCCAGATAATTATAGTTTAAAGAGCTGGGGAACTTCTGAAACTCACTTATCTTTGCATTTTGAGATTGGTATCTGAATTCTTTAGGACAGACTCTCATTTGAAGAAGTCTTCTATAAACAGTTCATTTTGTACAAAGTGGAAATTTACAGAAAATCTTATCTCCTCCTTAAACTCTGGTATTTAGTGTTTCTCCAAGAAGAAAGAAAAGTAGGTCTCCTAGTGTGATTTCAAGAGCCACAGGAGCAAATCCTCTGTTCACAGAGCTATGCTCTCCCCTGGACACGCTCTTGCCCAGTGTTACTCTAACCTCCTACAACCTATTGCCAGGAGGTACATGCAAGGTATCCCACGCCCACATGTGCAGTAAGGGTACATTGAGGTGAGATACTGAGAAACAACAGAAATCGTAACATTTTCAGTGTCTCTGTCAACAGAATGAGTAATGAACCTTATAAAAACTGTGAAATATATCTCCATGTTCTACTGAAATGCAGGGCCTAATAAACATGGATTTGCTAATGGCTAATGGCTGTGATAATAATGCCCAGCAACTCCCATCTTAAAAGCCTAGGCCTACTTTCAGTTGTCTATCTTAACCACCTGGCTGGGATTTCGTTCCAGAACTGAACCTCCTGACATCCATCCATTTCTGCAGCCTCTGGATAAGGCTGCTGCATCATAGCACAAACACCATTCCCTGGCCAAAGAGAAAGTCTGAGAACTGCAAAAATCTCTTATGCTTCATCAAACCCACCAAACTTTCTTGGTTGCCCTTGTTCACCTGGTAATGTGATGTGTAAATCAACAGTACCCCTTACAGTGCCATCATGGGGTTTATTACGTGCCAACTTCCAATGCTACTCTGGGCAATACCTACATAGCAAATACTGGTCTCAGCTTAAACCATTCCTGCTCTACTCAGAGACCAAATGTTCAGTTTTTCAGACTCCTGCAAGGGAGTCAGACTGGTAAGATTAAATAGACAAGATATATTACTGAGTACCAGGCAATCAAGACTCCTTCCTTCTTAATTTGTGGTGGAGATGGGAACTGGAGCCCTGGCCGAAGTAAAGATACATCTCTCAGGACAGACTGAGAGTGCACTGCCACACAATATTGTTATAAGGACTCTTGTGAGCTCTGGCACCTGTATTCATTTTAGAAGAGGAATTGGAAATGTTAGGCTATTCAAGGTAACACATAAATGGATAAGGCTAAGCATGTTTTCCAAAGTTGTCTTCAGTGTAGAAATCTAAAATCAAGAACAACAACGTTAGGCTATAATATGCCAGTCTCGTTCTTTGCTTAAGGTCTTGGCAGAGCAACAAGCTTGTTAAACAAAAGGATGGGAACATGGATGCTGGCACTGGCTCCGGCAGAGTCAGAGTGCAGCTAGAAAGATGCTGCGATACAGGAGCACAAATACATCTCCACATCTCAGGACAAGGGGGTTCATAAACCCTATTTTGGAGGTCCTAGGGCAAAAGAAAGGCAGGTCAGCACCTTTTCAGCACAAGCAACAACTTTACAGGTCACCTGCTTGAATGATCAGAGATGAGAGACCTAAAGAGCAGCTGGCAATGACTGAGTTTTGCCTTAAGTGGACTCTGTGGGAGCTGGACATGACTAGAGAGTCACCACTGTGAAGCAACAACAAAACTAATCTGTCAGGGCTGGCAACTGTCAATGACTGACTTACAATACCTGTATTCATAAACTAAACCACCCTCGAGGACTCTAGTCCTCCTAGACTAAGTTGCTGTTGGCCAAATTATTGGCTGCTCGGTAACCTTTGTGTTTGGGGACTGCAAATTGCTAGCAAGACATATTTCTAACATTAAGAACCCTCCCTCAACACACACTTTGTATTGTTTCTCTGCTTGAAGTTCCATTGGAAATGGCAAAGATTAAACAATCTCTGTTTAATCTCTGCAGAGTAGAGAAGCAGACCACTTCTGTAACCTGAAGAAGCAAGGTGGAAGCCTACCTGAGGTATGTAAAAGAGTCCCAGCAGATTGGCCACGGCAGTAGAGATGCCAGAGCCTGTTGCCCCCACGACGGCAATGGTGGAAGGGATATGTTCTGAGCAGTTGCAGAATTCATCCAGGTTCAAGGAGTCTATCTTGTTCTGGGCCACAAAACTCAGTGTGGCCTCCAGGGCTTTAGAGACTGTATTACAAGTGTCAAATATCCTGTATCCCAGGGTCATGTTGGGAAGGAGAGTTGGGCTACTGTTTATTTCTTCTATGGCAAAGATCATAGCCTGGAGCCAGCGGAAGCCTCGGAAATTATACCTGGGGGAGCAAAAATAAAATAGAGTGAGAAGAAGGGAAAAAGCAGAGAGGAGTCTAAGACTGAGGCAAAAACAGAGTGAAAAATTACAGATACAGAAGGCAAAAGCAATTTATACTGTTTCTTGTATCCTACTAAATCTGGAAAGTTTTGCTTTTGTCTTCAGTGGTTACGGAGAGGCACACTTGTGTTATAAGGTTCAGTTCTGGTTTACAACTTTCCAGTTTGGGAGCTCACTTCAGAGGTCACGAGGCTGAGATGAACTTCTCTAAGTCCCTTAAAATCTGTGAAAGTTCAAAGACAGCATGTCTGGAGTGTTGACTCTGGCCTGTCACTTCTGCTCAGGACCCTAAACCTAGACCTAGTGATGCCTGAGCAAGTGCTCTAACACAAAGCAGCACGTACCAGGTTTCCTCCCAGGCTCCTCTGACATGTTTCTGAATGCAGATGGCAGTGTCTGCTAAGCCTGTGCTGACTGTGATGCTACCAGGGACTTGGGCTCAGAGATACTCTGTGTGTCAGCTCCTCATGGCGTCAGGCAGGGAGAGCCACAGCACTGGCACAGCACTGGATGCACAGGAGCCTGGGAGCTCTGCTCAGGGAAAAGTGGCCTCACATCACACACTTTACTTTGTGAGAGAGCACAGAACAGAGACAGACAATATCAGAGAACAGAGACATGCTGTTAAGTGTCAGTCCTAGTGTAAATTACCGACTTGTTAATTAGATATTTCAGCGCCTTCATTGAAGGAGTAACTTTTCTCATTATTATGGTACCCTCCTCTTTTTGATTTAGATATGAACTCAGAAGATGCCCTCAGAGCTGGCCTGTGAAATTGAAACTGTTTTTTGAAGCCTCCTCTCTTCTCTAAAGTGGAGAAGTTGAGTTTTCTGACTATCTTGCACTTGTACATGGAGCTAACCCAGAGCAGAGGAGTGATGCAAATGTGCTGCAGGACACGGGAACCCTTATTGAGGGCACTGAATGGGCTGGCAGTGACAGAAGACGGTACAGAATGACTGCTCATCCAAAAAACAGAGAAACTTCTCAGTGGAAAGCAGCAGGAAGAGAGTATCTTTGATACATGTTAGTCTCAAGTTTTACTGTGTTTTCTCCTGTAAAGTTGTATGCCTGGGAGGCTGCTGTGTTTTAAGGTAATTCAGCTGGAATGGCAGAATCTTTCATGAACAAAAACCTACCCTCCCTTGGGATGCACAGTGGGTCAGGATAGCAGTTAGTTTGTAGTTTTGTGTTGAGTTGCGCTGAAAACAGGAAAGTGTCACTGCTGTTATTCTTGAGATTCACTGGAAAAAGCGACAGACCCCACAACTGGAAAAGCATGGGGAAATAGCCCGCCCAAGAACAGATTCTATATGAAATGGTAAATTTTAGATTTCATGTAAGTTCCATTTTGAAATGGTTTGAGAAATGTTTCCATTACCAAAGTGAATATTTCTAAAGATAAGCTTCACAAAATCAGAAACTTTCAATCTCTGAGTTGTATGACCTGAACATTTTTAATCACTGGATTAAATTAATTGCTTTCAAAATTGATGTTAGCTATGGCTGAGTTTTTCAAAGCTGAATGAACAAAGCCACATTACTTCCATTCCAGGAGTTCTGTCTGATTCATCTGGGATCGGAATTTCTAAAGATATCACAGCTGAGGTTTAAATCTTAAAAACTTTAGTCAACTCAACTTCACCTGCTCCAGACATCTTTGGACAACTTCCAAATGAGGTTCAACTCTGAGGTTGCACCTCAAAGACCAGACAAGCACAGTTTCAGTACAGATCTCTTAGGTCAAAAAGTTTTGGGCCAACAAAATTGCTTAGTTATAATTTATGACCAAAGGGACAACCAGCTTTATTAACATTACTCTTTAGAAACACGGGAGTGTGCGTTGCTGTTAGAAGTAATTTGGTCATTTAGAGTATTTTGCTTTAGTTCTGAACCATTAAGGAGCGAGATGCAATGAGAGAGCTCTGAAATAAAAGGGCAAGTCCCAGAGGGATCGAGTCAGTGTGTGTTGTGTAGGAAAAGACATGGTGGGCACACCACGTTGCCCTGCATGGTCAGTAATGCACACTGGGAGAAATGGAAGCAAGGAGGGGTTTTTTGACACTTCCTTTAAGAAAACTACATATTACAGATATTTTTAATTAAAATATGAATAGGAGATGAAGCAAGGAGCCATATTCAGTGAATACATTTTCTATATTTAAAGGGAAGATTGCTGAGAAGCTGAGAAGTTCAAAGGTACCACTACACTACTGTGGAAAGCTTCACACATTTGAGTATATGTAAAAATAAATTTAAGCCTGCGTAAAGTATGACACAAAGTTATTTTACTTGCTTGACAAGAATTTTACTTTACCTTTTTTAAAATTCTACAATGTGGTATCTTTAGGTGGTACCTTCAAAAGCAGTGAAGTAAACTGGACTGTATTACCCTTGACTTCAAAGAAATATCTGGCATTTAACTCAGTAAATGCAGACTAAGGCACATGACACACAGTTGCTTTTATTTTCCTTTATGACATATACTCCTGATTAGTGTACATTTGCATCACAAGGTCTCTACTTCAGGTACTTGCTTTTGGATTGACTTATTTTGGAGGCGAAATTTTGGAGTAGGGGCAGTTTTCTGGGAGCTAGACTCCAACATATCTTTGAAATGCTTTCAGTAATTTATCTCAAACTAACCTAGGCAGGAGACCTGCAGTTCTCTTCAGTTGCACCTTTGTTGATAGCAACATTAGCAGATCAGGAGAGGGGGATCAGATGGGATGGAGACAGCACTCCTCACTCTGTCTTCTCTAATACCTTATAGATCTCATCCTGTTAACTGATACAGTGTTGTATCAGTACTGTAATACAGATATGTTCAGACAAAAGTGGTGCTGCCAAACTGATCTAGGTGAAGCAAGATTCTTTCAATCTCTATGAATGGAAATTTTGTGGATAAATTCTCTCCTGTTGTACTGTGAGATCCCAGAAAGTGGCTGCAGATGGGATCCTCTTGGCTTGCTGTGTACATGAGTGAGTGGTATGAGCAGCCTTTGAAGCTGGCAGTAGGTCACACAGATGCAGCTTACCTCCTGTGCTATGCTGCTGCTGTGATTAATATGACTAGTCTTTGGAATGCTCTGTTAACCATGCAGAAATTTGACTGGTAATTCCCATTAAGAAATGGCACAGGATTTACTAACAGAAGCAAACTTTCATTAGATTTCCAGAACATTTAAATAGCCGCTGGTATTTTCCTGGTGGAAAAGCAGCAGCCTCCAAAACTCATTTTCTGCCATACTACTTTACAGGTATGTTCACATAGTCTTGTATTTTAACATTTCTGAGATGTGTTGTTATGAAAAGTGGCCATTAAGCTCTAAATGAGAGTTTAATGTAAATAATTCAGAGCCCACAGGTGTAAATAGGAATTTTTATTTACACTAATTCCTTAAAGGTTTCCCTTCTGCCTATTCTTCCATCTGTCATTGTATTCAATCCACTGATGTTTTGATTCCCAGCAAAGAGCACAAACAGGGAGAGAGAAATCAGAACCAAAACGTTCACAAATCCTCACTGTAATTGTCACATCTGTGGAGGACAGATGTGCAACAGAGCAGTTTTCTAGATACTAAACGTGTCTGTCAAATGGTGCTCAGGATGGCTTAAATGTCCCAGTCAGTGTTTCAAAGCAAAGGTAGGTAAATTAAGGGATACAAGATCACTGCATGGTTTAAGCTCCCCATAGCTCTATCCCCTGTTTGTTTGTCTGTCTGTTTTGGTTTTAGCATCTCTCACTTTCTGGATCCAGCAGGGAAATTAGTTGTGATCCTTGTTGTTCTCCGTAAATAAATAATTCACAACCTCATGTGTATTCATGATCTTCATTTACCGCATTTGCAAGGCACTAAGCAATAAAATATGAACGAAAAGAAGGAGACAGTAATGTGAAAGCTCTGAACACAGCTTTCACTTACCCCCCCATATCTGACAGGTTCATCATGTTCATGGCTAGGC
>VWZG01004144.1:285724-327826 GCA_013396735.1 Grallaria varia | reverse complement strand
AGCCAGTGACGAGGAGGAGAGCCGGACGGTGATTGCTGCCCGGCGCCCGAGGCAGCCGCCCCCATCGGGGTCCCGCTCCGCCGCCTGCGGGCTGCGCGCCCCCTCCGCCCGCCTCGGGGCGTCGCCGCCGCCGCTGCCGGGATGAGCAGCTCGCGGAACAACCGGGTGATGGTGGAAGGCGTTGGGGCCCGGGTGGTGCGGGGCCCGGACTGGAAGTGGGGGAAGCAGGATGGCGGCGAGGGCCATGTGGGCACCGTGCGCAGCTTCGAGAGCCCCGAGGAGGTAGTCGTGGTGTGGGACAACGGCACCGCCGCCAACTACCGCTGCTCCGGGGCCTACGACCTCCGCATCCTCGACAGTGCGCCCACTGGTGAGCGGGCACGGCGCCGGAAGCCCCAGGCCGCGGCGGGTCAGGGGCAGCGCCCCGGGGTGCGGGGGGTCCTGTCCCGCATGGCCTCCCTCCGCCTTTCGGGGCGCGCCTTTGCCGAGGCTCTGGGGGCTGCGCGGCAGGCACCCACCGTCCCCCTCCCTTTGCGTGGGTGTCCGTATGTGTGTCTGTGCACGCGCGAACTTGGGACAGATGTGTCGCATGGGGCCGTGGGGAGAGGAGAAGTTGTCCCGGGTCTGGCGTGGACAAAGCAAAAGTGGTCTGCAGGCTCCCCGTGTTCTTGGGGGCTCTGTGGAGAGAGGGAAACGAGAGGGTGATACATCAGAGTTTGCGTTTGTTTTCACAACCCCACCCCCCTGCCTGAATTTATATTTTAGAGCACTTTTTGTGAAATGGTGACAGTCATTCTTGAGTCCACTATAGGGCGGATTGCAGAAGAGATGTGCTTTTTTTTCCCCAAAAGATTAGATTAAGTAGTTGAAATACTGTTTTCTCTTGTAGTCTGCCCGTTGCCTTTTATCTGTATTGCCAGACCTGCTGTAAAATAATGACGGTACCGGAGGAAAAAAAAAGAACATTCGTTCATTAACTGCTTGGCTGCCTTATATTTATGCTTTAAATCCAGTCATTTTGGACAATGGACTTAGATCGGCGCTGACATTATGCGGCAGTGTTAGCGCTGCAAACACTGCAGGGAAATGTTCATTTTAGCACCTGTTTTTACAGTACAAAATCACAAAGGAAAATACCTATATTGTTAGGTTTCATCAGAAATAAAGCGAGGTGATTTTTGGACCGGACAGGATTGCCTCAGTAATGAGGTGATTGGACTGATTTGTTGAGGTACTTGGCTGTACTGCTTTTTTAATGTCTTTCATTTAGAACATGATGGGGAGACCATCTTTTTGTGCCAGCCATGTGTAGTGTTACAGAAAGGAAAATTACAGTAATTTGAAGCTCAAAGACTTTTGAGGAGATGGAATAATGGAACTTATTCTATTAATTACAAAAAATCGTTGCTAAGAAAAAACCCCCGCATATTGCATGATGAGGCTTTGAGACTGTTTTAATTGTTCTGTGATTGGGTACCTTCATCTCTCCTGGCTTCATGATTGCCTTTTTGTTTTAGAGAGTAATGAGCTGAAAATCCTTTTGAAATGGATTTTAAAAAAAAAAAGTTAGGAGTAGTCTTTCAAGTTGTTAATCCTTGTCTTACAGACATGCTCTTTGAAACTTTACCTGCATTTGATATCCTGTAGAAACCAGTGGGACTGCTTCTGCTTAAAAACTGAAGTGTATGCATAAACGTTGAATATGACCCTCGAATGCTCATTGTTCTAGTTCAACTTGATGTATTTGCAAGCAGACGGTGTCCGGTTAACAGCATCTGGAAGCCTAGGCTTAATATTCAGTTTTAAGTGTTCCAACCCTGCTTTTGCTTTGGTGGGGTTTTTGGTGGGGTTTTTTTTTTTTTTCCTTTTTATTTTTCCTTTAGTCCTTCAAATGTTCATTTCTGTTTATACTTTTGTATTAGAATTTTGCCTTCTCTTTCAGGTAGGACTGTGTATATTGCTGTGGGGAAAACTCATAAACATTGCTGTTGTCAGGCTTAGCAAAATGGTACTTCTCTTTCTGAGGCTTCTGGCCAACACATGCATCATCCTCGTGGAACTGATTTGTGGAACTACCCAGGATGGCTTTTTTGCTAGGGGGAGTTACTTTTGAGGTCATGATTCCCTGGAGATATGAAGAGTAAAAATGTGCAAAGCAGTAGCAGCAAAAAAGCAAAGTTAATAAAATTAGGATGCTGTCAATTTGGACTGAAATCCTGCTTTTACTACTGATGTACTTTATAGTCTCGTGCAAATCACTTCCCTTCTTCACCTTTTTGTAATTATTTTTTTCTCAAGGGAGTGTCTATCCATTGTTTAGACTAAAGGACTGACTTTGGATGTTAGTTTGATACTGTCTCTAGGGGCATTTATGCAAGTGGAATTAGGTGACAGGAATTTCTAGTTATAGTATTAATAATGATGCTGTTGAGTAAGGAAATACGGAGTATGAGGTGACTTTGTGTTTGATGATACTTAGCAGGGTATGAAATCACAGCTCTTAAGAATTCAAAATGAAAGAAAGGATTCTCTGGTTCGTAAATACACAGTAACTACATGATTGTAAGTTTATAGAGAAATTAAATAAATACAGTATTAAAAAGCAAAATTAAATTAACTATTGATGGGAGTTCTTTCTCTGAGGTATTCAAAACCAGTCTTGATTACACGTTCTTAAAAGTGGTGCTTGCAGTCAGTGTTGTTTCTTGGATGAGTTTGAGGCCTGTGCAGCCAGAAACAGTAGTGATGCATCGGGAACTTACTGTGTTATGAAAGTAATGTTTGCAGCTCATTCTATTTAAAAAAAAAAAATAAAAAGGAAACTCAAGTTTGATACATGTGTGCGCGTATATGTGTAAGCCAGAACAATGCTTCGTAAACTTAAGAAACAGACTGTTCTTGTCTTTTAATGGTTGTAGGCTATTACCAGCATTGTGAGATTGTTAACTTCTTATAAAACCTAAATAGCCTTAGTACTAAGATATTAGGACAGTCTTCTTAAAACTAAAAACTCATTTGTGATTTACATGAAGAATCTCTTGTAAGCTCTTTGCTCCAGATGTAGTCATCTGGGTAATGAGTAATTTGTGGTATGAGGTTTTGTGTTGGTCTGGCCATGTCGACCAAGGTGGCTGTATTAACTGCCTCTTAGTGTGGCCATATTTACATTTGTATTGGTAAACTAATAGTCTGAAAAGAAATGATATTTCAGTTAGAAGAAAGAAAACCTTAGGTAGGTCCTTTGTAACAGGTGGACAAAATGTTGGGATGTGATGCATCAGTAGTGCAGTGTGATTGCTCGATTACTTGCAAATAAATCCTATTACTTCTGCAACATAGCCATTTACCAAGATCTGGGAGTCTTTTTCTGGTAGTGTTGTGAAAAAAAAAAAACAGAAAGGAGTAATTTTTGGAGTTACTGAACAGAAGCTAGAAGAATATAAATGCAAGCTTTATGTTTAAAAGGGAAGGCAGCCTTTTACCAGAGGTAAAGGCCAGACAAGTAGCGTGTTTGTAGGGACCACACCTGGCTATGTTCACATAACACTCACGAGCATGACAAACTTTTTGTTTATTGTCTTTCTGAAGATTTACTTTCTATAGTGCTTAGACCAGGATTGATTTGTCATCTATTTCCTCCTTTAGATGGTTGGTTCGAAGTAACATTGTTATTTTCCGGCTGAAAAATATTTAGCCAATTGTGTTTGAACAAGGGAAGATGGTGGAGGGGCTCGGGTCAGGAAATAGAATATTGATGTGAAATTATCCCTCAGCTAAAGTGTGCATCAGTGCAGTGTGGAAAGCATTGTGTGCTGTATTCTGCTAATATTGAAAATTTAGGCGTTACCTAGTGAAGAGTTGAGTGGCTTTCTGTACTTGCATTAGTAAGCTGAAAAGCTGCATAATTTATCATGAAGTCATACGTGTCAGAATATTTTAAAAGGCAGACAATTGTAGTTGACTTATCCTAAATGTTTATTTTTTCTTGCTTTTAGTCCATCAGTGTAATTCAAAGCAAAATTGTCTCAGTAAAGATTTTTTTTGGTTTAGTGGCTATTTGTAAATACTTACAGGAGCCCTCATAAATTACAGAAAATCTAATAGCTTTCTGAATAGGGGTACTTGGGAAGTCTGTTTTTCTTAATAAATATGTTCGTTGTTCTTCCTCCCCTTCTCCCATGTCTCCTACACAATAATCTTCTCCTTCCCTGTGTATGTTGTGATACCCTTACCAGACAGGACACATACTTCAGCAAATTGGCATTTTGTGTTTATAATAATAATTGGTCAGCTGGCTGCTTCCAAAAAGTATATTTAATAGATTAGTTATGTTTGCGGGAACACTTGATTTGAATTTGTCAAAATCTAACTGGTTAATCTCTAAGAATTCTTCATTTTCAGTTTGCCTAGAGTCTGGCTGTAGTGTGAAAGTTGTCTGGAGTGGAAGAATGGGAAGAACGAAACATTGCTATTGCTTTTTTAAATTGAGGTGTAAACAAATCAATTTTCTAAGTAGTTTATGGTGTCCTTTACCCGATGGTAGCGTTGGCATTATGGTAGAAAAGGAATTTTGTCTTATTAGAGTTGTGTCGAGAGTGAGTCCATTGGAAACCAGATTCTGTTGGTTCTGAGAAGTAATTGAAATCACTATTGGCTTTCTTCTGTGCTTAACAGTGAGTGTGTGGATACCCTTTGTACAGCTTACTATTAAAGTGTCCTTTTATTGGACAGCTGTATATTGCCACCTAATTATGTTTAGTGCAAAAGAGTAATTTGTAACAAATTCTAACAGCCATTTGAGCAGCATTGCTTCTATTTTCATTCATATTTGTAAGAATGAACATGAGTTTAAAAAATTTGTGGGACAACTCTGTAAAACTGTTCCATAAATGAGTGGTGACAGAGGAATGGTGGGCTAGGTAATCCAGGGAGGATTTGGGAATAGATGACAAAAGTGAAGACAACGGTGGCAGGGACATGAAAGTAGAAAACTAATACGAAATTCAAAAAGTAAAATGCATTAATGACAAATATAGATTGGGAATACCAGATTTTATGGTTTACTAAGGTTGGAGGGACATTAGAAAAAGGCAGCTATTTAGAAGTAATTAGGCATGGTGAAAGTACACTTCTTATTACCTGGTTTCTTGGTTTTTTAGTGCAGATGATGCAAAACCTGTTTCATTTTGAAATAGCCTGCTTCTAGGAAATTTTGAAGAATATTTAGGGTTTTAGTGTTTTCAGTATCTCAGAGAGCTAAAGTGCTCTTTTGGTGCACAGCTGGTCAGCTGCAGGGCTACTGTTTGAATTCTGAAGTTTTTATTCCAGTAGTTTAATGAAGGCATTCTTTCCTAAGCCTTCACTGAGCCTTCCTCCTGAGCCTACACGTCTTCCAATCTCCTGGTTGTTCTAGTATGTTGTGCTTTGATTTACATCATGAGGTGGTTTTGGAGCACATAAACTGCTCTAGTTTTTTGTGAAAGTGCATTGAAATACATGATCTCAATGCTGATCTTGAGTAGAGTTGAGCTAGTCTGAAACACTAGGAGCGATGTCTCTTTCCCTCCCTCTGAGTGTGTGTACTGAGATCCTCAGTACTGAGTTTTGGTGTGCAGATGGTTGGTGAGTAGATTGAGACCACAGTGATGCAGCTTGTCCCCTTGCAGCCCATGGAAGGCCTCAGTGGAGCAGGGACCCTCACTGCAGCATGTAGGTGACCCTGTGCTGAAGCAGGTGTATGTGCCCTGAAGGAAGCTGCCGCCCGTGGAGAGCCTGTGCTTGAGCAGTGTTTTCCTGAAGGACTGAAGCCTGTGGAAAGAACACAGGCTGGGGCAGGGGGAAAAATGTGAGCAGCTATGGACGGACCGTAACCCTCCATTCCCCATCTTCTCCAAAAGGGTTGTTAAGTACTGGAACAGGCTGCCAAGGGGAGTGGTTGAGTAACCATCCCTGCAGGTATTCAAAAGGCGTGTAGGTGAGGTGCTGAGGAACATGGATTAGTGCTGGACCTGGTGGTGCTAAGTTCATGGTTGGACTCAGTGATATTGAGGGTCTTCCAATCAAAATGATTGTGATTTTTGTCTACCATAGGGAGATGCGGGGAGATAGAGGAGTTTGTAATAAAGGAGTGCAATTGTCTCTGTGAAGAAGGTGGGGTATAGGGAGATGTTTAAGTTTTTGTCTTGCTCACCATGCTCTTTTTTTTAATTAGCTATAAATTTAATATTCCCCAAGTCAAGTCTGTTTTGCCTGTGATGGTAATTGGTAAACGATCTCACTTTTAGCTTGACTTAAGATCTTTCATTTTATTTTCATTCCCTATCCTGTTGAAGAGGGAGAGTGAGAAAGTGGTTGGGTGGACATCTGACAGCCAGCCAAGGTCAACCAAATTTGTGTACCTGTAATATCTAGTTGAACTTAAAAATAAATACATTCTTTCAACCTTTTTAAACACATATTATTGATGTAAATAATTTTGTATTGTGACCATGAATAAGAGTTTAGCTATTACATTTTGTGATCCAGTAGCAGCATCTTGTTTTACCCTCTTTTTTGACCAGATGAGGTGTAAAGTCTCTTAGTCCACTGTCACCGAAGGCATACAAATCTACTTCTTCCTCCAGAACTGTAGTGCGGTGGTTAGACCTTCTGTAACAGCATTACTTGTCTGCTCCTGCCCTGCAATTCTTTCATGCCAGGAGTGTTGTGTAGCACCACAAAGAATGGGATTGGGAAACCAGTTCAGCTGAATGTTTTTTCTCCTGACTTTTCCAGCCTGGTATGTTTCTTGATGCAATTCCCATCTCAGCTCTGCAAAAACCTTTTGCTGGCATAATGGAAAGAATGGAGCAGCATGGTCAGGTGAGGCATGCACTGAAGTGGGTGTTGCTGCTGGAGTCATGTGTCAGGGAATGGATGAAGAAAGGCCTTATCTATCAGGATGGTGTTCAGGGATCTGTGAGATACAGATGTGTCCCTCAACATCAGACACTCCAAATCCAGACAAGCACTGTTCTCTTTTAAGTCCCAGACACTATGACCAGGAAAATTACTTGAGTCAAATGTCTTTGTACATTTTTTTCGTTGGCCTTTCCATATGAACTTTTGCTTCACTGGCTAGAAATGCTTCGTTTTCATGTAAGTTTACGTATTCTGTATTACATGACTTCTGATTATGCCTCTCTTTTGCCCTCTTTCCTGCTGCTTGAACAAATAGAATCCTAGAGCACCTGATTCTTTGGTCCTTTCAGATCCAGAATAAATGTATTCCTTGGCCAACTGTTTTCTCTGTTCAGCAGACTTAAAAAAAAAAAAATCCAAAAATGCATAACTCCTCTGTTTCTATGTGAAATACCAATTTAGGAAGCAGTTAAAACCAAAACAAATACCACCCCTCAACCCCAAGCACCATAACTAGTTAGACTTTTTAAACGAGGTGACAAAAACACTATCAGGACATGTCAGTCCTTTTAATGCATCTGCTCTTGAAGAGCACTGAAGAAATAGTGAAATGCTTCAATACAATCCCCAGAGTGAGAGAGACACGGACGTACTGAGAGTTAAGTGAGAGTCAAATGTGCTTGCAGCAAAAGGATTTTAACGCATCTGGTACAAGGAGAGACTGAGGAATCTGGTGGGGCTTAGCCTGGAGAAGAGAAGGCTCAGGGAGATCTTAAGAGTGTATACAAACACCTGATAGAGGTTGTGAAGAGGATGGAGGCAGGCTCTTTACAGTGGTGTCAAATGACAGGGCAAGAGGCAATGGGCACAAACTGAAATACAGGAATTTCCACTGAAACATAAGGAGTAATATTTTTGCTGTGGAGATGATTGAATGCTGGAATATGCTGTGTTGTGGAGTCTGTTCTTGGTGGTGCTCAAAAACCTGACTGGATATAGTCCTGGGCAGTCAGCTCTAGTTTATGCTGTTTTGAGCTGCAGTGGTTGGAGGATATAATCTCCAGTGGTTACTTTTGTTCTCAGCTATTATGTGGTTCTATGAAGTGATCAAACAGGAAGGCATTTCCTTCAGTTTTGCTCTTCCAACTGGTAATTTTTCTTTGCTGCAGATGGCTCAGCTGTTGGACATACGTGATTAACAGATTTATAGCAAATTTGGCAGTCATTTCTGAAAACATCTCTTCTGGAGGGGACAAAAACTATTCTCTTTCCTTGCTGATTTGACATTGATCTGGGTTTTTTAAAGGGGGAGTAACTGGGAAAATTCTGTCTTACTCCAACTTTTTAGTGCTCGTTTCTGTCTAGTGCTACTAGACTAGCTGAATGAGAGTGCTTCTCTCTTCTGTTGCTCAATTTTTCCCAAACTGCATCAGAATTTGATTTTTTTTTTTAATGAATTGTGGCTGTTCACTGTATTCAGAATGCATGGACAGAAACTCTGACTGTTCACTTTCACTCAGCTGTAGCTTGACAAAGCTGTGAGAATAAGTAGTATTGAGAGCTCAGTTTTTGTGGAAGGCTGGGCAGAGCACATGCTGGTGGGTTACATTTCATCTGTCTTTGGTACATCTTTTTTAAAAAAAACAGCATAGCAGTAAACTGCTTCAAAAATGGTAACGGATTTTCATGAAGCTAGGCATCTATCCAAGAGAGCTTCATTTTTTTTCCTGTATCAAAAAGAATGGAGATAAGCATTGTCTTTTCTCTGTGCAAAATGTGTAAGTCAAACTGTCACACACAGTTGAACATAATAGCCTTTGTGATATAAAGTGTGTTGATACCCTTAATCCAGGAACGAAATTCCAGATTGCCTATATATTTTAATAAATGCATTTCTCACCCTTTAGCTTGTAGCTAAAAGATTTCTCATTTTCTTTCTTTCCTTTGTATAGATGGAAGGAAACAAACATAACTTTCTCAGCTTTTTAAGCTGAGAAAAGATAGACTATTTCAGGTGCAGACGAGATAGGAAGCAAAGTCCACTATCTTTTCCCATCAGTCATATGGGCTGATAGGGTATTGCTAGCAGCATTTCTCTCATTAACTTTTTAGTACATAGTTTCAACTTTTAATGGCATACGACATAAATCTGTGTTGTGGTGTATCAATGTTGTTAGTATTTTTTTCCGTTTTTCTCTCACAGGTATCAAGCATGATGGGACTATGTGTGATACCTGTCGGCAGCAACCTATCATTGGCATCCGATGGAAGTGTGCTGAATGCACAAATTATGACTTGTGCACAGTTTGCTATCATGGGGACAAGCATCACTTGAGGCATCGTTTTTACAGAATTACCACACCAGGAAGTGAAAGGTAAAATGTAGCTTTTTCTCCATAAAATTAAATAGGAACACTTAATTAACTGTTAAATTGCAGTCTTGGTTGCACTTGGATTAGATAATGCAGTGGCTTGAGGTTAGATTCTGTTACTGGTTGTGCCCCTTTGTGAGGGATGGTAGCTAGAACAGATCTTGGGAGCTTGGAAAATATGGGAATTTTGGAAAGAATGGAGTATAGAAGAATATTAGGATATGATTTTTCAGTTTTGCTGAACTCATTGCAGCCTTCCTAGTATTTGTGTTGTCATATAGCAGCTTTAAAATAAAAATATGTTAATGAATTCCCAAATGTGAAAGTTTCATTAGTTCAAAGGTTTAATTAGGTTAAAAAATGGTGTATACAGATTGAGGGGAAATAATCTCCTTGTGGGTTATGGGAAACAGAATGATCTGGATACCAAAACTTGGACTTGAAGTGCTTAAACCGCTCACTACAGAGAGCAGAGAAAGGATGCTGTGAAAGGTTGTTCCACCTTTGCTTTTGTTTTCATGTTCTTTAACATCTATTGTCTCCGGACGAAAACTCTGAACAAAATCGCTTTTAGTGTGTTCTTGTATAGCTGTTGACTGTAAATAACTTGTCTCAATCCAAAGTCCCCTTTGTCATGATTTATCTACTCATTAAGTGAGAACAGTGATATTTGCCTTTACTAAATACTTGGAGAGCTGTGGAAAAACATTGTGTAAAAGCTACATGCTGTGGTGTCACCTCTGTGATGTTTCATGACTGTTCTTTCATTAAATCATTGGAATCTTTTTTGTTAGATAAGATATTTAAATGGGATGTTTGTACTACAACATTTATTTCTTCTTCTTGAAGAAGCTATGTTTATAAGTATGCTATAATTTAGTGATGTGCTTTTACAGTTGAGAGAAGTGGTTGGAGCACACAACCCGAGTTCTCACATTGTCTTGTTTGTGGGGTCTGTGTTTATATTCTTAAATGTTTGCCTTGAAGTTTAATTATGGCCCAGATGCCCAGGCCAGTGGCTTATTCAAAAGGATCATACTAGTAGATTTAGGTACTAAGTAAGTATCATAAGCTTAGTGTCTCTATTGTAATATTGAATGCAGAACAAGACTTAGAACTTGGATCCAAGAGTTGAAAGTGTTGGCTTAGTGTAATTAATGGAGAATAGATAACAAAATACAAATCTGTTTTTTCTATTTATTTCTTTTTTGAAAGTCTCTTTGCTTTTGAGAATGCTTGCCAGAATTATTTTTTTTTTAAGCTGACATTTCCTTTGTAGTTTTAAGAGGTTTATTATGGTGTATGAAGTACAAGTTTTAGTTTTGGAGATAAATTGTACACAATGTATAGTGTTGCTGGAAATCCCTTGCATCTTGTCGCTTTCTCCCTTTCTTTGTTTATTGCCATTGAGCTCTGTTTTGCAGCTCTTATCTAGAAAGCAGCTTCTTCTGCCAAGAAGATGTTTCTATTGGATCAAGTTTAGCTTAGAAAAATCAATGAAAGTTAACTGTTTGAGGGCGGAGAAAGGGGCCAAGCAGTGCTGTTGAATTTGAGGGATGTCTCACAGGAAAAATGGCCAGAGGCCTCTAAACATTTGGATGAAGGGAAGCATAAGTTCTACCTATCTTGTTTTTGAGTCTGGGATATCGTATGGGCGGCACACCAAAATAATGTATGTTGGCTTTGTCTCAGTTTTGTACGTGTTTAGAACTTTCTAAAAAGCTGCTCTAGACAAGATTTCTTTGTGGTTTTGGTAACTCTTACTTTACTTATGGCTAATGTTTTCATGTGCTCCTGCATTCATTGTAAAAAATTAACGTTTTCCTTTTGCGCCATCTGCTGGATGTTAAAAGTTCAGCAAGAGCCTGAGAGACTTCCTGAAGTGGTGAGGAAACATTGGAATGTCAACTGAGAAATACTTTTTTCTGGCAACATTTTCCTAGCATGAAGCAAGAAGTCTTGTTGTGTGTCTGTTGAGATGACACACAAGGCGGGAAAACGTTTATCTCTTTGTTTCTAGTTAAATACTCCATGAATTGTTCTGTTTGAACTTACCTACTTCAGTTCTGGTGAAAGGGAAAAAAGAGGTTTGCTTTAGAAAAATCACATAATATGACTGAAAAAATAGATGCTGATATATGGACTTGTATTTGCCAAGAGATGCTATGAAAAGCATGTAGAAAATAAACTGAGACGAGGAGGGAAAACAGATACAGCTCTTGATAGCATAATTTTGATTAAAAGTGGCAGGGCAATTGTGGAACAGAAGCATTGGCCTAGAGTGCCTCTAAGAGAAACAGAAGTGTCTTTATGTGATGTGTTTCTTGAATGATTTTGATAATAAGAGTGCCAATCTATGTATAAGTGTTTATGAGATGATTGCTGGTAGTAGGAAGTTTGGAGGAGATGTTACTGTTAGAATTAAAAACTAATCAGATTTTGGAAGATCATATTTATTTTGCCTTGTGTGCTGTTGTTGAAGTTGAGAATTGAATTGATGTGATTTATGCACTGAAATCTGCAGTTGTGGGGTTATTTTTTATTTTGGGGTTGTTTGGTTTCAAGATGCACTTCTTCCCATCCCTGAAGAGTGGTTTTGGACTCTTTCTTATCTTGACACTTGTGGGTTCTTCTTTTAATAACTTCAGGGTATTGTTGGAGTCTCGACGTAAATCAAAGAAAATTACAGCAAGAGGAATCTTTGCAGGTGCCAGGGTGGTGCGAGGCGTTGACTGGCAGTGGGAAGATCAAGATGGTGGCAATGGGCGTAGAGGAAAGGTAAAAATAAAACCAGTTAGAATAAGAAGATGCACCTTTGCATGCTCTTGTAATGGCCTCAGTGGCCTTCTAATTGTAAAGTAAAAACATCATCATAAAAGTTACTGTTTTAATTTGCTGGACATTTTTTAGTCTTACCCTGTAATGCTTAAGCATTTAGAAAGAGGAGGGTATGTATACTATAACCAGTTCCTTTACATTTAAAGTTGCATTTTTACAATACCAGCACAAAATTTTATTAATTACTTAATTTTTGTCTTGGCTGTCTAAGACTGACTTGTAACAACATTAAGATCTTGAGCATATATTAGCATTACTAGAGAGCTGGTATGAAAACAGGGCCATCAGGAGTAGCCCTTTCTGGTCATCACTGCATTCTGTAGTTGTATTGCTTGTGGGCCAGCATGTTTGTGTATCTCTTTCTCTTCCTGGAGTTCTCAGTGCTGGCACGCTGGATTTTTGTTTTTCATCTAGTAATTCTAGGGTCTTTTCCAGTTTAAAATTAAAAACTTTGCAAGTGTTGAATGTGGATATTATATTACTGGCTTAGGGCAATTTATGATTGCTTTTGCGGTAATTCTATAGTAAAAATACTTTGATTTATTGAAAATGGTATGGAATGATAAGTTGCTAATCATAATCTTTGCATGTTTTCTTTTTACAACTTCTGTTTACCGTGAGAACTAATCAAGGCTTGTTAAAAGTGTGGAAATACAGCAGGCAGTGTAAAATACGGCTTTTATTACAAAATTTGAGAATTGAATGCTCTTGTATCTTGTTGAACTGTTTCGTATTGGGGTTTTTTGTTTTTATTTTTTTGTTTGTTTGTTTGGGTTTTGGTTGAATTTATTTTTAGTACACTTAAACAGCATTTGAAAGAGTGAAAAGTTCCTGGATACTATTTTATATTGTTGTTTAGCTGATTTTATATCCTAGGCATTTATGGAAGCTTTAGCACTTTTGGGGATTTAATTTTGAATTTTACTGAAAGGAATTAGTAGGTTTAAATCTCCTACAGTGAGGGGTATTCAAATGCAGCTTTTTTCATCTTTATAACTTAACCATTCCTCTGTCGAGATACTTTGAAATCTCTGAAACTTTGCAAAATAAGAGTCTTATCATACTTGGTCTGCTTTGTATACAAAACTTGTATTAGAGGATTGTTTGCAAGCTGCCAATATGTAAAAATGCATATATATATTTTCAGTGGGGAAAAGTATGTGGTAGATAGCAGAAACAGCTTTTAAATAAATACAAATAAGAATGAAGGCAAATTCTGGAAACTGATATTTTTATCTTTTTTATAATGGCAGTGTTTTCAGATCTTGGTTTGTGGCCTCATGATTTCAGAAATGTTGGGAAAAGACATTTCCACTCTCCTTCTTTTGTACTGTTGTTAAACATATTGGCTCTGGAAATAAACCTTTGTCTCCTAACATAGTGCAGAGCCATCAGGTTAGCGCAGGTAAAACCAGACAAACTGAAGCAATTAAAATAGTTTGTATCCTGTTTTTCCTTAGTTAAATGCTGCTTCTGATAAGAATATATCACAGCATTATAAAATAAATGTTTACAGTTCAGATTTTGTTCTCTGCTTATGTAGTTGGATTGCCTACCAAATATACAAATGAAAAATAGGCATACAAAGCATATATTCAAGCTGCTCTCTTACTAAGGCACGTGTGGAGGACTTGTATCAGACAGAAAACAGCTTTAGCATGAAGTATAATAAATTCAGTAAAACTGCTATATCTTGAACTATTTTGAAGAGATTAGTAAGGTTTTAAGTTCAAATTGTGCTTCTAAGTCTTTGTTCTAGAAACAATTTTCTTGTTCTTAAAATTGAATAGGTAACTGAAATCCAAGATTGGAGTGCATCGAGTCCACATAGTGCAGCATATGTTCTTTGGGACAATGGTGCTAAAAACCTTTACAGAGTTGGCTTTGAAGGCATGGTAAGTATAGAAGAGCACAAAGGGTAAAATGCATGATGGGGGAAGGGCAGTAAGAATAAGTTGTTGTGCTTTATGGTCCTGCTTTTATAATATGCTTTGTCAGTTTGCATGCTGTGAGCCAGGTCATTGTGAATGCAGCTGTAACGGTCATGCATATGTATTAGTAAGAACATCTGATCTGGGAATTTATAAAACATCAATAACTGCAAGTTAAGATCTGGTTTCTGCCATAGGAAAGGTTTGTGTTACATACATGTTTATCTTACTGTGCTACTATTGTCCTTAAATGAAAATCCAGAAAAGGAGAACAAGCATAGTTACGAACTTTTTAAAAAACTGATTCTTCTGTTGACTTCATATTTTGGTGTGATTACTGCAAGATTTGCAGTTTTTAAATTACTGTCAACGCTTGAAATCCTATTGAGAGCAATTTTCTTTTTGTCAGTGGAAAGGTGTTGAATTAAATTACAACCTTAATTTGCTTTAGCATTAAATTTTTGTTCCATTCCAAAGCTTATCCAGCTACTTCTCCAGCTTTAGGGAGAAAATGGGTCAGACTCTAGTCTAAGTGCCTTCTGTTGCTAGGTTTTCTTATCCTAATGTGGGTCAAAGAAAGGTTACTTTGATTATGAACTGCTTATAATGCCTTAATTAGCATTTTGTCTGCATGATTTTTGTTTGATAGTGCAGAGGAAGACCATGTTAACTTAACATTGAAGTGTCATCTTGTCAAATGTGTTACTGTAATAAAATGCTTAACCATGACTAGTAACTTTTCTGAATGTCCACTATTTGGCCCTTTAGCTTCACTTAAAGAAAAAAAGAAAATAAATATAAATCCTGCAGTATATACATATTTTAGTGTCATGTTTTAAAAGTATAAACATATTTAGTGCAAGTGAGCTTTTCTGATCCATGAAGATGCTAAGTACAAAATTTATATGGGTATTGAATTATATGCTTTATGGTGTACCCTAGTTCTAAAGAAAATTCCTTATATGCTGGAAAAAGATAATTTAAAGGTTTTTGTACTAGTTTGTACTGTAACATTAAATCAGTGTTTGGTATTTTGCCTCTTATATTTGACTGTAATACATGGAAAAACGATGCAGTTAGAAAATTTAGATAGAATCAGTTCAACTGATTTTTTTTTTTTGGTCATTATTCTGAGTTCAGTTACTGTGTTAAAATATGTAGACTGCATAGTAGAAATTCTGTGGCATCCTTGCAGATTCCTTCTGACTTCAGGAGAAAAAGTACATTTAGGATAAGTTATATTCTGTTTTTAAATAGTTATTCCCTTAATAAGAAATATATTTATTATTTGTAAATCAACTGTATTCTGTTTCCGAATTTTTGCCACATATGGAAATGTTTAATATTTATAGAATATTTGATTGACTACTGCAGCTGTAATTTTGAAGGGATGGGGGTGACCTTTTACACAAGTTTTGTAAAAAAGGAAATATTTGGTCATTCAGTTAACAAAAAAGCCTCTTACGTGTATGTGAAACTATATATGTAGATAGTATATTTATAATACTATATAAAAATATTTGTACCTACATATGTACAAAAAAGGTAATTTGAGGCTTTGTATGTAGTGCTTACTTGATTGTAATCAATTCCTCTAATAATTTTATCTTTGATACTTTTATCAAAGCATGCGATTTTTACTTCCAACAGAATGGATTCTTGGATGTCTGTGACAGTCATTTGAATGTAATGCTATGTTTTATAACTGATTAATAACTTGCTAAGTGTACAGTTCATTATGATTATTTACTACTGTTTATGTCCCTTTATGTAAAGCTGACTAACAAGTTGTCAGGAAGTTCACACAGAGTTGGGGCATACTTGTTTTGGTACTTGGAAATTGGTTAAAAAGGTCCAGAGAATGTGGAATCAACAATACTCAAGAGTGTGTGCCCATGTAAATACAGCTGGAAAGAGACCCTGACTTGCACATGAATAACACTTGACTCATGCTAATGGAGCTGATTGAAGAAACACAGCTCATTATTGTAAGCCAGGGTTCTTGTTTGATAGCTGATGGGCTGCATCTGGTCCTCAAAATTAATCTATCTGGCCTGCCCGCTTTTCCTTGGGAGAGACAAGGATTGGCTAGTGGAGCAGCAGGTCCTGGCTGAAAACTTGCATTTATTTCTGTTCAGATACTTGGAGTTTTTGAGTTTGTTGTTGCTGTGTTTACATATGAAGTGGTTGAGAGAGGTGTATTGCTTCCTGTTTTGAACTTCTTTTTTTTTGTATGAAGTCTGACATTTAAATCTGGGAATTTCTGCTGTCACAGACCACAAGTTTCCAAACTAAACTGTTTATGATGCTATTAGGATGAGTAACTTGTTTGCTACCTCCATAGTAAGAATAAAGTACTAATAAAGAATAAAGTTGGCTAATATGGTTAGTGACACTACTTAAATTTCTTATCTGTATGTATTGAGAGTCTAGAGCCAAACTGAGCTGTTAGCCACATTACTTGCCTTAAGCGTGTGAATGTAGGCGTTTGTAATAAAGAGATACCACACATAGAACCAGAGAGTTTATGGGAGAATTGTGATTCAGCTTTTTGGACTTGTGTCTATATTTATTTTTTCATATCACACAGCTGAGGATGTAGAGGTGGTACAGTTTCATAACTTTGGAATCAATTTTGTGCTACGAAACCTTTTTGCTCCGTACTGCTGCCTTTTTTTACTGTGGTTAACCTCCCTTTTTTTGTTTCTTGTTATGGAGGGTCTTGCTTTCATCTGTATAGCCTCTGAAAGAAGTAACTAATTATCATCCATCATTGTCAAAGTAATCTATAAGCCATTTGTGTTGATGTACTCTTTTCCACAAATTCCTAATAGTTGAGTGCATAAGGGGAATGGAGAAGATTCCTTGTCCCTGTGTGATTGATACCTAATGTCTGTTCATCAACTTTTGTTTGGGTTACCCATAGAGTTATTATTTGATATTACTCTAGAGGATTTTAAGAATTACTCGTTAACATCTTTTTTATGTTTTAAATAAAAACAAGGCAAATGTCTTGGTATACTAGACGTTGCAGTTGAGTGTTATAAAACACATAGAAATATACTTTCCACTGCAATTACAACTGTCAGATCTGTAACGTCAGTAAAATCTTCAGCTCTCTATTTTTTTATCTCGTCTCTACTACATTGAAAATGAGGCATTTAGGAGGGGGAAATAAGAATTTTCAGTATTTTGCTAGTTTAGTACCTTCTGTTGCTTCTAGGTGCTGAACAAAATTGTTTTAAAACATCACATCATGATTTTTTGGCCACCTTTGTGCATGCAGCAGGTGTTTTTTATGACATTACTTGTGACGTAAATTAGGTGTTAGTAAGAAACTTAAGTGGTCAGTTGTTTTGGAATCCGGAGAGAAAGAAGATATTTATATATACCTTGTGTATTTATTTGCATTTGTCAGCAGATGTTTTGCATCTTGTCGATGTAGTCATGTTTCTGCTGTAGTCACAGCTAGGTCAAATTTTTCATGTCTAGAGTCATAAAGAAAAATATTTCCATTAAGCAGAAATCTATTTACTGATCCTTTTCCAATTTTATTTATAGCATTTACTGACAGAAGGAAGATGGTATCTTCCTTTAAAAAAGAAGCTACACATGCAAAGTTTAAGTTTTAAATATTTTATTTTTCTATAATATGGATATTTTTATATATATGTGTGTGTTTATATATAATAGAAGGTTATAAACCATTCACTCATTTGCCTGAGGTCTGATTTCCTCTATAAAGAACTGTTGTTATTGTTTCTGTACCTCACACTTCTTTGTCATTTCAGTCACTCTGTCTACCGTCACCTTTTATTGCTTCACTTTTCCCAGCTTCCTGAAACTGAGAAGGATTTGAGTTAATTAAATTTGAAATACAGCATTTCTTACAAACTTTTAGCTGAAACTTACGGATTTACCCAGAATCTTGTTGCCTTCATCTGGTGATGAAGGAGCATGCACTGGGCTTTTACCATTTGCCTCTTCAGGGCTGATTTCCTTGCCAAAAGCTGTTGTGACTTTAAAGTGACCTTTACTGGGTGTATTCGTTGCTACCTCAAACACCTGCAGCTGTGTCACCATTCTTGCTAGTGTATCTCTAAGATCAGTATTAATTTCTCTCCTGATATTTGCTGCTGGTGTTAGATGCTATATCAGGGCATCTAGATCAAACATTCCTCTTTTTCTTAGCAGCACACCTAGTTTTCTTATCAAGTCTGTAGTCCCCCCTCCCAGTTTTTGATGGATGCCATTTTGTATTGGTTGGTATAACTGAGTAGTTATTCCAGTAGTCAGCTGCTCCTTCAGCATCATTTTTCTCTTCAAGGTCAGGAGTGATGGTGCTTTTACACCATCTGCCAGCACTGCTGACATTGCTATAATGTACATTTTTATCATTCTCTGAAGTTTCTATGAAGAGGAAATTGCTGCTGGTTTTTTTAATTGGTATGATTGTATGCTAAGACCAAGTTAACTGTTACATTTTCTCTATTTCCCATTTGACTAAGCAGGTCATGGTCTCTTTTATCATCCAGTGCTGGAATGCAGATTTTCAGCAGGTCAAATCATAGGTGCTGGAACACCAAAGTCGTCCATTATTACCTGTCACTCATATGCATGGGTTGTTACTACTGGCCTGCAAGTTCTGCTGTACATTGTGTGGTTCCCATGCTGTTCCTTGAGTTCTCATTATCATGATTTCCTGCTTAACTGGGGCTTCCATCTCTAACTGCACACAAATTCCACAAAATCTATAGCTTATTTATCTGTTTCTTGAAAGAATCCAGTTTAGGATTCATTGAATGATTTGTCCATCAGGTTATTGTGGAAAAACTGATTTGTTTATCCCCACCATGTATTTACATTGTGCCCAGCCTCATGGTGGTTACTCTTTCTGGTGGTGTCCCCGTGAGTCTAAAGCTTACACTTTAACATCACTTTTTTGTTTTGATACATTCGCTTTTGCACTCATATATCTCATCTGCAAATAATCTGCTATTTCAAATCGTTTAGAAGACTCAGGTAGACTCATAACTTGTAGGAATCCCTGTGGGGTTCTCTGAAGTGCATAGCCTGGCGTGTCCAGGCTCTGGATGTGCTTTTGCTCCATTTGCGCTAGTGGGGCCTCTTGCCATGCATTCCCCGGGGTAGGTTGGCCAGGAGCTTACCACCACTGCTGCTTTTTTTACTTAAGCTACTTGAACAGGAGAAAGCTTGTTTTCCTTTTCTGATAAATATAGTAACTGAGTGCTAGAAGGATAATTGTAGTTGCTTACCCAGCTTTTGTGGTAGTGAAGAAGAACTAAGTGGAGCTTACTGTCTTAAAACTCCAGAATCTTACTTGGGTTTGGTTATTTTCTTTGAGACATTTGTAACCTTCATCATGTCGTTAATACTTTCCTTAGTAGTGCTATTTGCCAGGTTGCTGAAGGAGCTCTGTATATCAGTATCTAAGTTAGTTTTGTATTGCCTTAATCTCTGTCTGTGCCTCATCTTTGTGTTTTGGGTCCTCCATTTTTTTGGCGAAGGCTTACGTGAAAAAAAAAAAAAAAGAGACGTGTTCCCTTGCTTTTCTGCAATACTTAGATCAGGCTGTTGTTTTACTCCTTTGCAGTATAACATTGACTACATGTAAGTCGAAAGAAGACAGATGTGAAGCTGAAGTCGAACACCAAGCTACCACTTAGTTTTTCAACCAAGTATATCATTATACTCCAGAAATAAACTGTGTGCAGGGCACGGTACAGACAGGGTAAAATATGAGTGCAGGTTTGTAGGTTTCTGGGTTTGTTTGGTTTTTTTCCTATAAAATTTAAGATACCTTAACCTGCTTCCTAATAATATCTGCTACAAGATAGTGATAAGCCTCTTAATGAACATGTTGTTTGTTCTGCTAGCTTTTAGCCATCAGTCTGCTCAGGGCATTAACACTGTAACAAAAGTGATCTTACCCCCTGATTTTGCCTAGCGGGGAGGAGAACTGTCTAGGACCCCCATGCTCTGTCCTTAGCACTCTGAATGTGAAAGCAGCTCTTGCATGTGTACCCCTTCTTGTCTCCTGCACAGACAGCTGGTTGTTGCCTGACACGGAGAGTTTGTATTCAGTGGGTGACACCCCGTGCTCTCGGGCACATTCAATCCCTGTCTCTCTGGAAGGAATGAATGAACTTGCCATCTGGGGTGGTCAGCACAGCCCCTTTGTCTGTGGCTGAGTTAAATCTGGCACCTGCCCACCGGGTGGCAGCATCTTGTCACAAGCCTTCTGCTGCTGGCCTGAGCAAACTCTTTCTCTGGTTTCTCAGGGGATTTGCAGAGTGGCTAAATTTTATTGTTTTTATCTGGCCATTGTCACAGTTTTTCCGAAGTGGCAGTACCTTCTTTGTAGATCAGGACCTACGCTGAATTTTGTATTGTTTCTGGCTGCTTGACAGTTAACAGTCACCAAGGGTAGTATTGTGCTTATCAGTGCCTTGATGGTTTGGAGGACTTCAGAGTTTTCTTCTTAATCTTTTTGCAGGAGGACACTCTGTCAATAAATCTTGGGCATAGGGAAAAGAATTGTTCAAGCATTTGCTTAGTTCTGGTTAATTATATCATGACTACCACCTGCTCTCTACTTCTTCCCCCATCCCGTAAAATATTCTAACATGTCTTGCAAACAGTTTCCTATCTCCTTCCCAACTCATCGTGCAGACAAAGTGCCCTTTGTTTAGTGAGAATTGTTTTATAAGGAACAATAACAGATGGTAGCCGTCTCGATTTAAGGGTTACACAGGGAAAAAACCTAAAGAAAAAGAGAATTATAGAAACTCCTCTGGCTTTATGAATAGGAGTTGGTGATCACACTTGAAGCTTCTGTTTCTCAGATAATATGAAACTGTCTTTATGGAGGATGAACTTGAGAACTTTTCTCATAAAAAAGATCATGTTTAGCTCAATGCAGTGGGTTTTTTTGTAGTTGTTTTTTAAGTAGTACCCTTGTGTTCTGTGTGTTCTTAATTGGAAATTTTTAATTTTGTAGAATTTGGGTGCCAAGTTTTCTTCAAGTTAAACATGAGTCTGTCAAAAAATGTTGGGGAAAATGGACAGCGCTGGCAGACATTAAATGATCAGTACAGGGAAAGACTGTGCTCTTTAACACTGTCTGGAGATACTTGATTTTTTTTTTTTTTGTTCTTTGCTTGTGATCACAGAATTCTTTTAAAAAGGAAATATAACTTGATGGAAGAGTGCAAAGATGCTTTATATTATTTTAATGCCTGCCTTTGAGTTAAAAATCTCATGCTTTATAGCCTTTTATATTGATAAATATTATTAAAGTCTTGAGAATGTCAGGACTGATAGATTGGAAAGTGAGATTGTGTGCATCATGGGACGTGTTTTTTGTATGCATAAGCCTTTCTTAATTAACTGTATTTCAGTCCTAGTTTCATTGCCTTACATTCACATGTAGACTCAGTCAGTGAGGATTAACGTTGTCTCAATCTCTCTTCATAGTCTGACCTGAAATGTGTCCAAGATGCAAAAGGAGGCTCTTTCTACAGAGACCATTGTCCTGTGTTAGGTAAGTTGAAGATTAATTATTAATATGTATTTCTGAAGTGATGGTAATTCTCTGTTTATAAGTCTTAATCTAATTCCTTGCACAAGTACTTGAAGTATGAGCAGCAAACACTTATTGACAGCATTGATATAAAGCTGAAAACAGTAAAGGTGTGCTTTGTTTAGAAAAAATAACCAGTTGTCCAAGGTGTCACTTAGCTCTTTACTGTCAAGTAGATAAATTGCTTGAAAGTAAAAAGCCAAGGCACTTTGATCTTTGTATCTTGCCTCTATAGTTAAAATTAATTTTTGTCATTTTACTCTGATGTGATTAAAAATAGAAAAGTAGTACTAAGCTCTTAGCGGTTCTTCATTATGGAGGTAACCTTGGCTTCTTATTTAAGCTTACTTTTAGGGTGGCACTACCTTTATATACATGAATATTAATCACTGAAGATAGCAGACTATTTTTGGTTAAATTCTTCCCCTCCACTATATTAAGATACTCTTAGTGGATAACAGTGAACTCAGTTCATCCTTCTTGGCGCATTATGCTCCATCTTCCCAGTTTTACTCTTTCTTACAGCATCCTTTATTAGTTTTCTGAATCTAGTTCACAAATATGTTCAGGCTGGTAATTTAAATGTATGTTTGAATTAAAACCTAGAAGTTATTTTTGAAACTTCGTGATATTTGAAGTAGAGTGCAACTAATACTCCAGGAGGGGCCTAATTAATTAGGAGTTGTGTGTATTTGGAGCAAAGTACTGGAACTGATTTTTTTCAGTGTGACATTGGTGACCTTGATGAGATAGAATACAGCTCCAGATGATCTGCAGGTGATGGCAAGTTGACAGAGGGGTGTGGTTGAGTAGAGCTTTATGCCCAAGAGCCTTGAGGAAGTGAAATGTTTAGTGAATAGAGCTCAATCAGAAGTGCATTTTTGCACTCTGGTTGAAATAAGCTTTAAGTACCTGTAATTCTCAGATTAGGAATTGAGAAAGCCTGAGTGAGGAGCCTTGCTGAAGATACTTGATTTGTTGGACTGAACACCAAACTGACTGAGACAGGAGTGTGTTGTCATTGCACATAAGGCAGATTTCATAGTGGGCTATATTAGGAGGTTGGGCAACAGAACAGGAAAAGTTATCATCCGCCTTTTCTCAGAGGTGATGAAGCTGTGTCTAGAATTCCGTGTCCTGTTTGTGTCATTGTTTGCCCATCTCCTTTTCCCTCCCCTCCCAATTTCATGAAAACATAGAGGATCTAACAGTGGCATGCTAAAGTGGTTAAGAGGCCGAGAGTGCATGAATGGGTAGAAGGAGGAGCTGGGCTTCTTGAGTCTGCTAAGGTTAAGAGATAATAGGCTAGCCACTTATGGCCACCTAAAGCAGGATTGGAAATCATGACACTGAAATTTTAGTAGTGGCATAAAACCAAATGGTTGTGGCCTTAAGATCACCTTAAGTGACTCAGATATCCAAGAAATTTTCCTGTTAAGTGTACAGGTCTATATTGCAACAATGGGGAGTTAATTGGGCAGTTTGTGGAACCTAAGTCCTTGAGAGGTTTCAGGACTCAGATAAGAAAATTCACAGGTGATCTCAACTGGTTGTTAGTTCACCTTTGTGTGGGGTACCAGATCATACGACCTCTAGAAATCAATTCCTCTAAATAATGCTTCTTAATTATTTGCTGTGTTATATCTCCTCCCTTCTTAGACTCCTCTGACTAATCAGGGCTGTCTCTGTGATGTTTGCTGTCTGAGTTTTCTATCTAGCAAGTTCTATATCAATAGTTTTTCTGAAGAATTAATCTTTGACTGTTTCTTCTGCAGAAGAGAGTGTTTTCCATGTTATGTGTTTTGCTGTGAAGATGAAGGGTATAGACTAAATACCGTTACATCTATAAGCTAAGACAAGAATAGAAATAAGTCAGTGGGTGGTCAGAGAAGTTCACGTTTATTGAACGTGAGCATTTTTTCATGGCTATGTTCTGTTTCTTCAGTTTTTGCTTCAGAAAAGCGACCCTGCTTATGGCAGGAGAATTGGAGCTAGATGATCTTAGGGTCCCTTTCAGCCCTAATGATTCTGTGATTCTACCATACTCTTCTTTGTGTTCTATCCTCTGGAGACTTTTAGTGGTGCAGCTAGTGCTGCCAACATCTGATGTGGACTTCAGGCTCTGGAATCACTTTCCCTCTAAATCAGGTTTTTGTCTTTGTGTCAGGCTTTTTGTTTGTACTTGCTTATTGTTCCATGCAAGGATCCTTTTTTCATTATTACCTCTTCCTTGGAAGAGCCAAAGCAAGCACACTTCCTTGGAGACAGCAATATTCCTAAAGGAACTCTGCTTATCAGTCCTTTGCCATTGATGTCAATTTACATGACTTCTGCCTTTGTCACACTGTTGCACTTCTGGTCTTGATCTTGAGAGAGTCTACAACTCTGTTCTCTCCTTAGTTAACCCACCTTGATATGTATGAATGTATACCATTTCCCTCCAGCTAATCAATTTTTGCTATGATGCATCTTTTGTGTCCAGGGAGATTGTTTTAAATTTGCAGCACTTCTTTAATGTTGTCACTTCTTCACTTAAAAAGTTTAAAAATTTTCACTGTTGGTCATTTTGCTGGTGCTTTCTCCACGTTCAGGAACTGATCCAATTCAAAACCACTCTCTGTGGACGTTCTGCTTATTTTTCAGCCTCTGAGTGACACTTCATGTATGACACTCTCAAAATTATCAGAGCTTTTATTTATTTAGATGTCTTGACACCATATGGTAGCTGTTACAATCTCAGTTAGAGCTCATAGTGGAGGTTGTCACGGATAGTAAGCATTTGCCAGTGTCATTGCAATTTGCCTTGAAAAGTCAACAAGAAACACACAATTCCATAACCAGAGGTTCAGAGGGTTTTTTTAGCTGTTGGCCACTACAGTTACAGAGACATTGGTGTGGAGTCACCATTCCTGGAAGTGTTAAAAACATGTGTGGGTATAGCAATTGGAACGTGGTTTAATGGTGAACATGACAGTGGTGCTAGTTTGATGGTTGGACTTGATAAACTTAAAGGTCTTTTCTGACCTTAATAATTCAGTGAGACTCAGAAATTAACTTCTGTTCTTTAAATTGCCTGGAAAGTTAGTGTGGTCATGTAAACATTTTTTTTTCTTATTCCATTTCAGGTGAGCAAAATGGTAACAGAAACCCTGGTGGGCTGCAAATAGGTGACCTTGTAAACATTGACCTTGACTTGGAAATTGTGCAGTCTTTGCAGCATGGTCACGGAGGATGGACTGATGGCATGTTTGAAACTTTAACAACAACCGGAACAGTTTGTGGCATTGATGAGGATCATGACATTGTAGTACAGTATCCAAGTGGCAACAGGTTTGTTGTATAGCCCTCATCATTGCCTCTCACAGGCTTCCTTTGCCTTCAGCACTTGTGGTCACTTGGTGTCAGAAACCTTCTCCTGTGTCTGTTAAGGTTTCCTTCTACAATGTGTAATAAGAATGTACATTTAAAGATGCTTTAGTGGGAAAAGGAAGTTTGTTGACTTTCTCACTTGGTGAAAATGGAGTCCAAAATAAGAAATGTTGTTTTATACTGTATTATTTCCAAACTGTAGTTTGATTAAAGCAGTAATTTCTATTTTAATTATGAAGTGTCTATCCAATAGTTTCAAGAGGAACGATAATAGCAATTGATTGTTTTCAGGAAAAGAGGACAGGTGGCAGATTTTTTGGGGATCTTGTCTAATACAGGCATGATCTATATCTAGCCTTTTATTATTCAAAGGAATGTTATTTAATGTAAATAAAGACCAAAAACAGGAGGTCTTGGGGAAGACAAAATCAGTCCCTGCAAGCAGTTTAGGTTTGAATTTTGATTAGGTGCGTCCCTGCTAACAGGATTCAAACCCAGCTGTACAGCTGGATCTGAACTGATATCTCCATGGGGTTTTGTATTCTCTTGCTCTCAAGTATTTGCCTTATCTTTAAAAAGCAACTAGTGAATGGAATATCATCTCAGTTGTATCTGGAGATTGACCTGTTCAGTTTGTCCAGAATGAATTAACAGTGCATTATTCATTGAGGATTTCCCTCAAGATATTGTTTGTTAGTATTGCAAATTAATGCAAAACAAAGCTGTTTTCCCAGCTAAAGGGATGCAAATGGCTTTTCTTCTGGAAGTCTCAGCAGCAGAGCCAGTGAAAGGAGCTGCCCTGTCTTGTTGTTTGTTCCCTGTCTGAACAACTACATCCCTCTGAATCACTAAGATTTGTAGTAAAAGTTAGGATAGTTTGATTGGAAATTGAAATGTATCTAGAACTTCCATTTAGTTGAAGAGTATGTTTATAACTTAGTGTTGTACCTTTTGACCTGGGGCCATGGGCCAAAATTCTGTGTTCTTCCCGTGCTATTTTGTGATAGTGCAATCTTTTGTGAGGCAGCTTGGATTTTCGCCTTTTCAACCAGAGTCATCTCTACTCCCTGGTAAAACAAACAAACTGTCTAGTTACTTTCAGGACTACTATGTTGCTATAAGCTTGCTTCCCCTTAGGCAGGATGTTTCTTAACTGCCGTTACAATTGCACCTCTCTGAAGATTACCCTCAAAATACTGAATTTATGAGTTACTGAAGAGTTTATAGACAAAAAATTATTAATAACAAATATGCCATAGTATCCAATTGCAGTTTGTAGGCTTACAAGCAGGAACTTGTCCAACAGATAATTTTTAAACATAATTTCACTTTTTATGTTTAAAATCTACTTTGCATGATTCATTTTTTAGGTGGACGTTTAATCCAGCTGTTCTCACCAAGGCTAATGTTGTCCGAAGTGGAGATGCTGCTCAAGGTGCAGAAGGAGGTACCTCTCAATTTCAAGTGGGTGACCTTGTTCAAGTGTGTTATGACTTAGAGCGAATCAAACTTCTTCAGAGAGGTCACGGAGAGTGGGCTGAAGCAATGCTTCCAGTAAGTAGTTGTGTGTTGGGATTCATGGAATGATAAAGCTTGTACAGTATTTCTAGTTAGGATTGATAATAATACCTGGAGGCTGTGGGAATGTAAAAGTGATTTTCTCCTAAGTTACAGAAAGTGTATTTCATCAAATGCAGTGTAAAACTGGCTCAAATGTAGCCATCTGCTTAGCCTGATGAAACTTAGTTAAAGGTTCTAGCGACTGCACTGCTAAACAACAAACTTAATGAAATTTATGTAAAGCATTCAGATTTCTAAATACTTTATTTTTAGCATTGTGTACATTTGATGTTTTCTTTAATGCAGACTTTAGGTAAAGTTGGTCGTGTCCAGCAGATTTATTCAGACAGCGACTTAAAGGTAGAGGTTTGTGGGACATCTTGGACCTATAATCCAGCAGCTGTCTCGAAGGTGGCATCAGCAGGGTCTGCTATAAGTAATGCATCAGGTGGTAAGTTTAAAGAATAGATAGTAATATATGTGTAGCAAGTAATTGTGTTAATTAAAAATTTGTTAATAAGTACTAGTACATAGTTTGTATGCAAGGTTAATAATACACTTGGAGTTTAGCTAATTGAAGTTATACTTGAGAAAGATACCAAAAAAAGCTTGCAGTCAATACTGAGGTGTTTGTTGTTATTTTGGTGAGTGCTTCTGTTTGGTCACAGTGCAGGTGTGCCTTTAGAGGTTTGCTCTAAGGACTTAAAAATTTTAATGGTTGGAAGGGAGATTAGACTGAAATATGGACTAAGGCATGAAGAAAGTGTCGCTGACAGTAGCAAGCAGACTCCATGTTTAGTAGGTTGTGTGAGATAACCACAAGCATAAATGAAGAATCTGTTGCAGGTGGTTACTGAGGATATTTTTTCTTTAAAATTTCTATCTTAAAATTTAGTCATACCTCCTTTGACTAATTACAGTGGCATTTTTTTGAGTGTATGTAATCTCATTCAGTTTTGTTGAGCATGCTGTCATTCATCTAATAAAAAGGCAGAGACACTGTCCAGTGTGTTATGTTCTGTTGGCTGTTTCACACATCAATTAAACCAGATTTTTTTCCTTTTTTTGGTCCTAGTTAGTTGTTTTTTCCTTTTTACATATTTGCTTTAATGCCAAGAAAACCTTCCTACATAGTTTTCTAGATTTTTTTCCCTAGAGAGGCATAGATACAGTGAGTTTTCTGCAATAAAGAGAAATTCACAGTGGTCATAAAACTAGCCAGAAGAACAATACAACTTAGACTTTCAAATCACAGAGGATATACTTGAAGTTAGAAGGTATGTTAGAGCAATATGTAAATTCATGTTTTACTTCATCCATTCTGTATTTAGTGGGAGACAAGCTATTTGTCAATCAGCTTTGTTTTGAAATATCTCATGTGAGAGTCTCAGCTGTCAAAAGGGTGTTAGAGTGCAGTTCTTACTTAGAACTCTGTAATAGTTTACAACTGCCATTTTATGGTAGCTTGTGTATTACTATGTGAGTGTCCGTAGAAACATGACGAATGGATGGGATTTTTTTCTGTTCTTTGTGAGTAGAATTGTAATCTTAGCTGTCCTTTTTTAACTATTACAGAGAGATTGTCCCAGCTATTGAAAAAATTATTTGAAACTCAAGAATCTGGAGATCTTAATGAAGAATTGGTTAAAGCTGCTGCCAATGGAGATGTTGCTAAAGTGGAAGACTTGCTAAAGAGACCAGATGTAGATGTGAGTGTTCTGTTTTGGCAGTAGTTTTTTTGGGGACCTGTAATACTAAAAGAAGTGAAGCTGTCCTGAATACTCCTTGCCAGTTAGTAGTGTGTCGGCTTAGAAGTAGTACAGTTAGTTCCAGTATCTATTTCCCATCTATTGTCCTATGAGGTGTGTGTGGGCTGTGTGAATGTAGAGGTGTATATACTTTTGCTGGACAAATTTTGTGTTCTTTTGTCTGCCATGAATTAAAATACCTTTCAACCTCTATCTGCCAGAGTTGGTGCAGAGAACCAAGTACTCACAATTAGTGAAGGATCTTTGAATTCTTTTGTTTCAAGAGTGATAGAAGGAAGGAGGGTAGATTTTGGAGATTGGTCGGGGGTTTTTTATGCTACTGTTGTGAGGTTTTGTCTTGTTTTGTTAACTCATGAGGTAGATCATCTAATCTGTTCTCTGTCAGTTTCCTTTCACCACTTGTCTACTCACTTAGTGTTGAAGAATCTAAAAGAAAATGCTTAATGATTATAGGACTTGATTTAGGGAACATATTTTAAAGTCACAATTGGATTACAGTGTTAATTCTTGCAGATAAGAGACTTCGTCAATTCTGAGGACTGATTTGGAACTCAAGATTATGCAAAACATGGTATTTTTTTCAGGGTGATTCCTGTTGTTGCCCTAAATTAGACAATGAAATTAAACGTTAAATGTACTGTAGAGCAGAAGACTGTTACAAATCTGTTCTCAAAAATCTTGCCTTTACAGAAGCCCTAAGATGAAAGTTTTAAATCCAAGTATCATTACTGTCTAAATGTTTTAAATAAATCCATTTCTTACTCTCTCCTTCAGTCTAGAAATGAAATAGAGAAGACCTGGGAGATCATCTGTAAGTGCTAGAAAGGCAGCTAAGAATTGTTGAGTTGATTCTATGTTATGTGTGCTGTTGCTTTAAGTTTTCTGTTGCTAAACAGTCTCATGAGTGTTTGTGTGTATCTTGCAACTTACCTCCAAGTATTGGTATGCTTCCAGGTGAACGGGCAGTGTGCTGGACACACAGCTATGCAAGCTGCTAGTCAGAACGGCCACGTCGACATTCTGAAGTTGCTTCTGAAACAGAACGTGGATGTGGAAGCAGAGGTAACCTAAGTACTTCAAAATACACTTTGTGTGTCCTTAAATTTTAAACTTTGTTGCATATATGACAGTTTTAATGGACTTGCCTTCTTTTTAAATGTCAGAGAGTGAAAAACTGCTTCTATTGCTGTGTTCCCAAATTAGACTCCTACTAACAGTAGTATAAAGGGTCAATATCTGGTTCTGTAGCATTAAGGGAAAAAGATATTGTTAGATACTGCATCTCCAACTTCAGATGCTTGCTATGCTTCTTATGTACAGTGTTCATTTAGGAGAACATTTTCAGTTCTTAACTAAAGGAAGTTTAAGCAGGAAGTAATAGCAGTATCCCCTGGTAGAAACTGCCAACACTACTTCCAGTTTCTCAGTGCCTTTTCGTTTTTAAATTCATGGAAAATGGAAGGGTTTCTCTTGTTTGGGTGTTTTAGAATTACTGTTTTTGAGAATTATGTGTCGGCCTACTGTGATATTTGCATTTTGAATTGATTTTGACTCATTTATTTACACAGAGTGCACTGATGGTGCAACCATTTCTCATTTTGTGAAGCGCAAGAAAGATCTGCCAAATTTGATTTACTAAGAATAAAAATGGAAGTCTAACAGAATGCTAAGAAACTTAATTGTGTGCCCAGTTGTTTGCGTAACAGAAAAATAACTTTACATGCTTGGCCATTTGGCATTATATTGTGTTTGATATACAGAAGTTATTAAATGTTAGAGCATTACTGAAGCGATGATGAAATTCATGAAACTAAAATTATTTTTATATTCACAAGTACACTATTACTTTATAAATATTTTTCTTAATTCTAAAAATGGCTTAGATTTGATGCAGTACATACTTGCTATAGTCTGACTTCTGTGCAAAGTAGCTTCATTTCAGAAGTAGTGCTATCTCTGCAGTACATAGCATATCCTGTTTAAAATTAGACCAAACTGCTTTTTGTCTGTACTATGATATTCAGAGCTGCCATGTGAATCAAGTGGTGGACTTGTACTTTCTTCTTGGTATAAGAAAGGGTTAGAAGCATTAGGTAGGTAGAAGCACTACTTAAACAGTTTCAAGACAGTGCACCTGTTCATCTGCTAACACTGGAATTGTGAAGAGTTCGTGGTTGCTCGGGCTTCAGAAGCACTGTAACACTAACATTAAAAACAATTTCAGGGACTTTATTTGAATTTTCAAGCCTTTTTCATATAACTTTGTGTTGCTTAAGTGAAGAAGATATTCCCACTTATTATGTAATTGCCCTAGTTGTTATAATATTAATAATTTGCATGATATTATTAGATTATTAATTTTATTTTTCATGCTTTAAAAAATGTCAACTGTTTATAAATTGTCGTGCGAAGACCCAGCATAGCCGTCCCGTTAAGCAAAGAGCAAAAATTTAGTCTGTTTACTTCACTGTTGTGGTCTGTGGTATGAAAGCAATGCATAAAAATCCTTACTTTGTTTGCTTTATGGCTAAGTTGGATATATTTGCACTTACAGTCATTATTACAGAGTATATATATATATTCATGATTACATTTTCCAGGGGTGCCCTCATGGTGGTGTCTCCTCTGTGTTTGTCTCTGATGGCTTAATGTGGCCTCTATTTAGTCAGAAAACAGTTTGTGACTGACAGAGCTCAAAAAGCCTCATGCAGATACTCCACAGTAAAAATATGTTGCCTTCTAGGCTGCAGAAATTAATGGCTATCAGTTACTATGTTGACAGTACTGACAATATTATACTGTTGGCACATACAGAAATATAATGGGTTTAATATTTAGATTTATATCTAAATATGAGTCTTAGAAGAGATGATTAGTTTATAGCTTTTTCTAAGTGTATTAATGTAAACACACAGTAATAGCTACACAGTGGGATTTAGCTGCTTAGATTATTTGTTTTGACGCTGAGCTAAAAAAAAAATTGCACTGTTTTGGACCTCTGCTCATTAAAGGAGGAATTCTATACATTTAATAAAATCAGGGGTTTGTATCTCAAAATTGGAATATGTTAAAACTGAAATATTCAATAATGATATGGGGTTTCATTGGTGAATATCCCTGTGCTTTTTGTAGACTGGAAATATCAAAAGGCAAATTACCTGGGTTACAGGAAGGACTACCCTGGGGCACTGACTGTAAAACTGTTTGAGGGTTGGAGTTTGTGTGTGGATTTTTTGGTTGTCTTGGGTTTTTTAGACAGAGGTGGTTTTGTAGTAGAAACCCAAGTGAACCCATTTGATTCAGGTCAATAGTTTTATATAGTGTAGAATATTACATGTCATAGAATATGTACGCTTATATATGAATGAGTTCTTCATTCTCTATTCTTGTGCTTTGAGCAGTTATTTTAACTAGGTATTTTGAGGGTATCCTGGTTGTCTTATTTTTTATTTTTAAAGAAATCAAATATGCACAATGGTTCAGTTTAAATTAACCTCCTTGTTCATATGCAGAAGAAATGTGAAATGTACTGGGTCAAATGAATGTTTCTCTTTCAGGACAAAGATGGAGACAGGGCTGTCCACCACGCAGCCTTTGGTGATGAGGGTGCTGTGATTGAGGTGTTGCACCGAGGCAGTGCAGATCTGAACGCTCGCAACAAGCGCAGGCAGACTCCACTCCATATTGCTGTCAATAAAGGTCATCTGCAAGTTGTGAAGACTTTGCTGGACTTCGGCTGCCATCCTAGTCTCCAGGTAAAGTAAATTTTATCATAGGTTCACTTTTTAGCTACTGAATTTTATGATTTGCTTCATGTAGCTGATAGAAAAATTGTGGGGAATGGACTTGAAAGGAACGACCTTGTGAAGTTTTCTAGCTCAACCTCTATGCCAACATGTGATCAGCTGTAACAAAAATGCTATTAGATCTGTTTGTTTTCTCGACAGCTAGATTGACACCTGATGTATTCTAACCAGTTGATGTTAATTGGTATTTTCACAGACTGTAGTTATTTGTTAAGTTTTCCTCCAGATCAGTTCCTCCTATATCTAACCCACAGCTGCTTGCTTCTTCTGCAAGCTACAGCTTAGCAAGTTGATGATACTGTGGAATGTTTCATTAAAAGAAGCCTTTTTTTGTTTGTTTTTCCCCCAAAATTGACCTATCATTGATTGAACTATTTTGCCAAAATCTTTTCAACGTTCAACTTTTTATCTAGAAAGCCCTAATTCATAGAACCTCAAGTACCATATTTCGCAAGGAGTTTCATCTATAATGAATGTGGTGGAAGCTGTAATATAAGTGCTATGTCCTCTTGAGAAGCTAGAGTAGAAACATGCTATGAAATAAGCAGGTAGCCACACCCTACATGAGCTGATTGCAACTACCTGCTCTGCATTAGTAAAACAAATGAGAATGGGTAAGTTTGAAGAGGTTTGTATCATTAAAAAAAGCTGTAATGGCCTGGGCAAATCAAGATATGCAGTAATAACACTTTACCTCCTTGTTTTGCCATGTCCATAATCAGAGATTATTTTTTAAGCTGTATATCCACATAAAAGAAGATGAGCAAAAACTTTCTTGAAATTAGTGAACGTAGTGATTGTTTATTTATCTGCTTCTGAGTCTTTAGGTGATGTCTTGATCTTGCTGAGGTTATGTCCATTCAGACCCTGTTCAGTACTTGTTGAGCAGTAGATACAATAAAGAATCTGATGTGCTGAAGCCAGTAAAGGGTGACTTAATGATGTATGGGTGTCCAGAGAGGATTTTCCTGACTTGAAACTATATAATTCTGTTTGAATTGAAAAATTCAGTAGAATGGTGCTCTGATGCTCCATCTGGAAAGTATAATTGTTGTTGAAAAGACTGAACTTTCAGATTCTGAGTGTGTGCTGAAGAATTGCAATGTTCAGGTGTGTGTAGGTGATTGATTTGGTTGGTCATGAGAGCGTAGGGGAGTCAGAATGAGGCATGACTGGAATTTAAATGGCCAGCATTCTACTACTCTGGCCAATTCACTGTGTAAACAGAAACATGTGTTAGTCTGTAAACAGTAAATTCAGGAAATACAATCAATTAAACCATATAAAAGCTACAAAGCCGCATAATTTAGTTTTGGCAAACTGGTTCACACTGCTTGTTTCAGTATTCTGGCACTTTTTGTTTGGCAATTTTTGATTCTCACTGTAGAGGTTTGGTTTTGTACTAATGTATTGCTGAAATGTTCAGGTTCTGTGTTAGTCAGCTTGAAGTTGAGTCAGTGTTGATGACAGAAGACTTCCTGACTTAGTGTGTGAATTTTACTGGAAGTATAAATCTAAAGATTTTGCTTATATAGCTGCAAATAAACTTAAATGGACGTGTTTTCTCACTGTTAGTCTAGGGCGTTCCTCTTCAGCCCAGCCATTTGAGTCCTTGAATAAGTAATGTACAAAATGCTTCTAGGAATAAAAAAGTATTTTTTCCTTATTTGGGGTATTTGAAAAATAAAACACCAAGCTAAAAATATAAATTCATTGCCTGTTCAGTTATGCAGTGTTTTCATGTACCTTGTGTAGTGTGATCTGGTATTAGCCATAACAAGTTTAAAAGCTTAATATTACTTTGACATTGGCCTTTGCTTCATGGAAAATTATCTGCTTCAGTTAAAACAACAGATATACCTGTGTTTATTTTTTGGACTGCATTTTATTTTGATTTGCATAAGATTTTTTTTCACACTCACATTTTGTCTTTGACATGGTTAAATTGCTGGCTCAACCTTACCATTCTTATTCAAAAATTCCCTGCCTCCTTCTGCTTGACTAGTCTTCTTTGTCATGTTAGTTTTTATTGCTATCCTGGTACTCATAAATTGTAATTTGAGCATCAACTCCATCTGGATTTGAGGCATAGAGAAGTCAATATATGCAGCAGGGTACTTTATTATTGGATGCAAAGCAGAGTTCTGGCAGTAATGTAACTGTAGAAGCCCAAGTTAGGGTTACCCACTGAAGCATTTGCAAAACTAGAGCAAGACAATAAGTAGCTTGCTCCAAACTCTGCAGTATAACAGCACTTTCGGGTCTTGAAGAGCTGTTTTGTGCTTGTGTAGTCTGTTTTCCTAGTGATACTTCAGCATCTTTTTAATGTGGATGCATGCAAAAATTGATGAAAATTTTTTTCTGGTGTTAGGATTCTGAAGGTGACACTCCACTTCATGATGCAATAAGTAAAAAGCGTGATGACATCCTTGCTGTACTGTTAGAAGCTGGAGCGGATGTTACTATAACCAACAACAATGGGTTTAATGCTCTTCACCATGCTGCACTAAGAGGAAACCCTAGGTAATGATTTCTTTTTAAAGTTTATTTTTTTATTGTTTGTGAGAGGAAACCAAGTGCACAGGAGGGTAGAACTATGGTATTCTTTCAAAAGATCCTTAAATCTATGTGTAGTTGTGTTTCTTAAATGTTAATATTGCTTATCTATGCATCTTTCTAATAACTTGGAAGACCCTACTAGAATGAAGCTACTAGTGTGCTCCAGTTAATGCTGTGTTTGGGTAACTTCAAGCCCCTGGGAAGTCACCTGTTGTGGCTGTAAAATTCAGCCAATAAAACTTTTGGTAGGTAAAGTGTGGAGTAAGATCTTAAAGATGGAATCTTGAGATGGGATTTGCAAAAATGTTTCCCTTCTTGAGTATTGGAATTAGCAAAGGGATTTGAGTATTTTAAGAATACTTATTTATGAATAACTTTTAAGCATACCACACAGCTATAAAGTGATCTTAGGATTGTTGCATTAATTTATACTTGTCAGTATAAGAAACAGTTAATTGTATTTTTTTAAAAGGAATTTTCTATTTCAGCTTTTGTATAGTTACTCAACTGAAAAAGTTCGTTTTAAGGCATAATTTGCTTTATGCTGGCAACATACTGTATATCTGCACTCAGCCTGCAGTTAGGGTAGCTTTCAAAAATTATTGCATAGAGAGAACTTCATGGAAAAGCTGTATTGCTGGTTGCTTATTACATTGTGGTTATTGAGTATTTTTCAAAGCTGTTATGCAAAAGTTCAATAATAATTTATCAGATGGGGGTGGAGTATTCCATATAGTTTACAAAAAAGAAGAAATGTTTGTGTTAACTTGTTTACTACTAAATTCTACTTTTCAGGTGAGTGAAGTTGGACAAATAAAGCTGTAAATTAGATAAATTGCACCCATGTTAGTGTATGGGATTAAAATCTGGGTTAGTCTCTTAGATAGCTATCAAGGCTGATAGCTACTGAAAAGTAAACATAATTATTTATATATGTATATGGAATGGAATCACACTTCCCAAAGTAAAAGTAGTGGTTGGAAGTGTTTACCATTTTCTACAGACCCTTCTAAAGGGTCTTCAAGCAAACATGTCAAAGACCAAGTGAAAAAGCTTACTTTTGGCATTCAAAAGACAGTTCTTTCAAGTCTGACTTGGTAACTTCTTTGCTTAGCACGAATTCTTCATAGTTACATAACAGCATTAGCCAGGAGCACCGTTTCCTGTCTCAGTTACTTAGGTGGGGAATTTTTTCTTAATTTTTTTGCTTGCTATGCTTCTCCTCAGCTCTTGTGATAGTTTGTGTGACCATGATCTCAATATGAGGCACAGGGAAATTGTATGAGAAAAAGTGTTCTTCATAGGCAGGAAGGTTTTTCTGTGGGTGAACGTTTTAAGAGCGGCCAACTGCTCCTTTGATGGAGGGATCCAAGTTGTAGTTCAGACTGGGTCAGTTTGATGGTTGGGAGAATGTGAGGCATAGTACAGTTTTCCCCAGAATCCTCTCTCCTTTACAAAAATTATTTTTGGAAGAATAGGAAAATATTTCCAGTATTAGTGGTCTGTGACCTGTGTGGGTTCCCCCCATACACGGAGTTTCACTTGAATCTAAAATAGGTATTAAATATTCTTTTTTGGTTTCAGTTCCCTCTGAGTACTTCTGAAGCATGCAGGAGGAGAATGTTGTCTCCACCACAGAAGTAGTACTTTCATGTAAAATATCTAATGCCCCAGTGTTAGATATTTTTCACATGAGCTGGGGAAGAAATGAATGAAAATGAAACCAAAGAAATCTATTTTGATTTCATTCCCACAGATAAAAATCATTGTAAGAGTTTGATTCATTTAGGGGTTGAGTTTTATGTTCCTCAAGACTTTAGTGAGACTCATTTGTTTCATCATTGATTCTGTAGTTCTACCACTCACCTGTTTCTGAATGAAACTAAAGGTTTTATATTTGCCTCTGTTTTTCTAATCTGATGCAGAGCAATGGCGGTTACTAATCTGTTAAATGCACTAAGCACAAACTGTTTAAAACACTCTTAAAAATTAACCCCTGAACTTCAGCTCGTACCTGCTATGGGTCACAAACAGTACATAATAAATTGTTTGAAACCTTAAGGACCTGTTTTCCCTAATCTAAGCTTTCTTGTTCCACCTAAACTGGAGTTTTTGTGGCTTCGGGATGTGGTACCTTATATGGATAGAGTGCACTGAATTCCCCATATGTTCAAATGTGTTAATATATTATGTTATTGTATGTTATTTTATTAAAGTTANCCTTTTCTTGCCTGAATTCTGACCTTTATGAACAGTAGGGAGATAGTAAAAATCCACGAATTGTGCTGAGAAGAATATTCAGACATTTTTAATTTTTATATGAAAACAAATATATTCTATTTTAAACATTTGTATATTGGATAAATATTTTAAGGAAGGTTTATGTCAAATAGCTTAGATTTTACTCAGCACTTAATCTTCTGTGACAGTTTGGCAGTGTTTTCCATAAGTCAAGGTGTAGTGTATTTCAGACAGTATCCTCTTCTTAGTAGAATATTTCTCCTTTTTGTATTTTTTACTTCACTTCATACCTTGTGAATTGGTACAGAAGCAGAATTTCTCTTTTTCATGCTACTGTATAGTGTTGAAATGTAGAATGAGTGTAACTGTGGGGTAGGTAGCTTTAAACTTGTGCATGGGAGACAGAGCTAAAAAATTTTAAATTGTGTGGGGAAGTTAAATTTTTATTTACTACATAGTTTCTTGTTTGTGATTTTTAACTGAGTCAGTCATATTAAAAGTGCATTTATTTTGGACTCCTTTCAAAGTACTGTGAACCTCAAAGCTTGGCAGACTTTGCCTCTTCAGTGTTGATGAGATTTTTTTCAGACAGGAGAAAGGAAAATAAGATTTGAAAATACTTTACAGATTGGATATTTTTATCATGTTATCATCTCTTGCTTATGTTTGATCTGTTCGCATACCTGTTACTTCAGATTTTTGAGCTGAAGACATGACTCTGAAGTGTAGGCGTATTTTGTATCCGTTGCCCCAGTTAGTTTTAGATTTGCATTGTATATTGTGAAGAGAGCTTTATTCACTCTGCAGCTAGCATCCTAAATAGAGGCTTCTCTTGGCTGACCTGACTTCACACGTGTGTATGATTAGTTCTTCAGAGCAATCAATTCTGGTGGGCTTCAAATAAAAAAATTAAAATCCTAGAGTAAGATCCAGATCTCATGTATTGCTCTCCAACAGCAAGGAGTATGTCATCTTTGTGTTCATAAACCGGCGAGTAGGAGGTTGCAGTTTAAAATAGAATTGTAAGTTTTCCCCATAGTTTTCTTACTGTTTAGGAGATCTGTACTTGTTTTTAGATTTGCAGATGGTTTGAACGGGTTGGCGGTGCAATTTCTTACTGTAGTGATTTAATTGAGAGGTGATGTTTCTCAGCTCTACTTAGTGTCAGTGAGGAAGTCCAGTACTTATTTTCTGTGTAGTCATGGAGCTCTTCAAAGAGACAAGTTGTGAGATAATTGTACAACTCTCATTATTTTCTAAACCAGTGAAAATGAGTTTTTTGCCTTTGTTTTTGCAGTTCTGACAGTAAGTGTAGGTTAAGCTTAGTTGAAGTTGAGTGCAAAAAGCATGTTTCTAAAACCTCTAATCAAAGTATTATGTCAGAAACTGCTTTGAAAGAATACTTTTCTCTAAGTTGGTTTGGAGAAAGACTCTAACGTCCATGAGCTGACCTATAATTAGATGGCAGATTAGCCTGTAGCTGTTGAGGTCAGTGACAAATTTATTATTATCTTTAAATAGTAAATAATATGCCCAACACGTACAAGATGGTAAATACAGTTTCTGCTCTGCAGAGTTTCCTCCACTGTACAGTTAAAAAAAGCAGGAGAAGTGGAAGGAAAAGAGAGGTGCCCATAAAATAGATCTGCCCTACCAGTACTGTTCATGATTGTTTCATTTTGATCTTTTTTATTTGTTTTTTTGTTCTGGTCAGTTTTGCTACAAAGGGCAGCAGAGAAAAAAAGTTCAAGAGACAATAAATCATTGGAAAATGTGTTTATTCCACCGCTTACCTATATTCTTTAAAAATATTATAAGAGATGAAGTTTCACTTAATGTGGACATAATATTAAACACCAGTAGCTATTTATTTACAAATACAGGCTTGAAATCTTGGAATACAGAATTTGCTACACTCCTTATTACCTTCTGTCTTCAGGTTGCCTAGAACAGTTGGACTGGACTGCAGAGAGGACTACATAATTACTCTGAGCAGGCTTCATGTCCAGTTTTAAAAATATGAGAAATCCTGTAGTGATCAATGCATAGCTACAGCTGGTTGAAGGGGACCAAATCCATTGAAGAGGTGATTTGGTTCCATTTTACCAGCTTTAGCAAAGCATTGGAGTGCTGGGAGCTTGTAATTCAGTAACACATTTTTAAGCACATGAACAGTTCACAAAGAACATGTGGCTTTCTTCTGTGTTACACAATTTGTTGTCAATGCAAATTTTTAACTCTTTCACTAATTCAGAGATTGTAAATGAAAAGCTGTATACAAGAAAGGCCTGTGTAGATTTGTTCTGTCCTTGACTATTTCCTTGAGGATCTTTGGATGAGTCTCAAATCAAATTAAAGTTAGTTTTAACTTTTTNTAGTTGGTTAAGCACAAGTATAAATGTCAAGTGCTTTCAATTCCACTGCTATATCTCTGGTTAGTATTAACTTTTTAGGAATGATTATATAATATAGCAGGATAGATTTTTTTTTTTTTAATTTTGTTTGCATATGTAAAATTGTTTAGTGCNCAGAGAAAAAAAGTTCAAGAGACAATAAATCATTGGAAAATGTGTTTATTCCACCGCTTACCTATATTCTTTAAAAATATTATAAGAGATGAAGTTTCACTTAATGTGGACATAATATTAAACACCAGTAGCTATTTATTTACAAATACAGGCTTGAAATCTTGGAATACAGAATTTGCTACACTCCTTATTACCTTCTGTCTTCAGGTTGCCTAGAACAGTTGGACTGGACTGCAGAGAGGACTACATAATTACTCTGAGCAGGCTTCATGTCCAGTTTTAAAAATATGAGAAATCCTGTAGTGATCAATGCATAGCTACAGCTGGTTGAAGGGGACCAAATCCATTGAAGAGGTGATTTGGTTCCATTTTACCAGCTTTAGCAAAGCATTGGAGTGCTGGGAGCTTGTAATTCAGTAACACATTTTTAAGCACATGAACAGTTCACAAAGAACATGTGGCTTTCTTCTGTGTTACACAATTTGTTGTCAATGCAAATTTTTAACTCTTTCACTAATTCAGAGATTGTAAATGAAAAGCTGTATACAAGAAAGGCCTGTGTAGATTTGTTCTGTCCTTGACTATTTCCTTGAGGATCTTTGGATGAGTCTCAAATCAAATTAAAGTTAGTTTTAACTTTTTCCTGTCTGCAATAATGAAATTTTAGAGTAGATTCTAAACTTCTAATCATATAGAGCTCCCTTCTTTATGTTAAGCTGCACTGGGGAAGAAGGTTTCAGTTTTCCNCAGGATAGATTTTTTTTTTTTTAACTCTGATAGCATATGTAAAAATGTTCAGTGCCAGAAAAATATAGCTTTTAAAGAATTATCTGACATTGCATCTGATTTCCTCTAAATTAAGGTCCTTAATACACTTGTGAGTGCTCACATGGCTTTTTTTTTTTTTTTCCCTCCTTCATATATTGAATTCTTTCTGAGCTTTGACTATAATGGAAAGTAGGGGACAACTTCAGTTCAAACCATTCACTGGTAATGAGTGTCAAGGATTGTCTGCATCTGTTTGTTGCCTAGTCTGATGCTGGTGAGAAGATTTATGTAAATATATTCCCAACACTATGTATCCTAATAGAAACATAGCAGGTGTGTCACTTGGACTTAACCATCAAGATGGCTATAAAATGTTTCTATTTTTACCAGTTATAGAAGAACTGTTTTACAGATACAGCTGCTCAAGTGCACTTTTGGATGGCAATACGGTTTCATGTACTGGCCATATCGGGACAAAAACCGGCTGTGGAAAAAAAGCCATGTAGCATTTGATAATGTCAGCATCTGTTATCCCCGTCAGTCACACAGTTGAAATGTTTGAGTTACAACTGTGTCAGCAGATGCCCAAAGTTCAACGTGTGCTCAGTTAAAATTGAACAGCTGATCTAAGTGATGGATGTGACATTTTAGAGTGACTGGATATGTATTCTTAGAGATATGCTAACATGAACTAGGAGGAAGCAATGTCAACATGTAATTTTAACTTCTGTATCACTCTGAACTGTCATTTTGTTTCAGCATAGCATTGCAGTGTTATACAAGAAAGAACACAGTATGATAAATTGTTACCAAAACCTTTCAAAATAAATTTAAGCTGTTAAAAAAAGTTGGGCTCATTATATAGTGGAAGCCAGATCAATCGGTGCTGAGCAAGATGCTCTTTCGGAAAAGAGCTAAATGCTTAGCAAGTAACCCCTCAATGAAGCTGTTAGTAATACCAAATCGGTTCTGTGAACATAATCAAGTTCAGTGGCATTGCTCTATTCAGAATAGCTACTGCAATTTGATTTGTTTCCCATTAAAAAACAGGTTTTAGTTTAGATGTTAAGATACTGTAGCTTTTGTGTCAAAATATCTGCTTGTAAGAGAAATAGCTTTAAAACAAATACTGATATTTTGCTTTCTCAAGCAAATAAGATAGTGGTTCAGATAAGATAATGTTTCTTCTTGTGTATAGGTTAATATGTAGTTTCAGATGTTAAAAATATCAGGCTATGTATATTGTTAGCTATTTGAGAACTGAGTGTTTAAAAATAATTTCTCCATCTAAAAATCATACATTTTCCTTTGTTTATTTTTCTTGTTTGTTTTGTGTTTTTTTTTCTCCCAGACATTTAAGTAAGCAAGGGAGTACAGTTAGAGTCTTTAATCTGGGCCAAATGTGCCTTTGTATCATGGGCATATACTATTTAATAACTGTTTTTAGAAGGTTGCTGTCATAAATAGGAATGGCTGGATTGATGAGCAGGGAGTTCTTCCCTCATGTTTTGTTTCTGAATTTGAGGTTTGGTGTCTTTACTTACAGNTTACCTTTTATGTTGTAGTTGTCATTTGTGTTTTCATTTGGGAATCTGTCAATAGCTTTAATCTGCTGACTAGCAACTGTGGCCTAGAAATCTCTGTATTGTCACTTTCTGTGCTAAACCTGACACTGCACTTTGTATCGAAGAGCTCATTGAGCATAATACGTGCTGATTTGGAGAAAATTCTAACTTAAGTCTTGTTAAATTGCAGAGAGTATTATACTTAATTATTATGGCTATTATTTTCTCTAAATCGCAGCCGTAATTTCTTGGCTGTTAATACTTGTCTCAGTTGCAACCTGTGGATTAAAGAT